>JAHDVE020001780.1:0-26299 GCA_022606495.2 Halesus radiatus | reverse complement strand
TTTCTTAATTGATTTATTTAAATGTGTTATATTATTTTGATAATGTTTGATAATCTTATATTCTTTTGATAATTTTGTTCTTAGTGTATTCACATTATCTAATAATTGCAGAACTTAATAATAACATTATTAACTTTTGATTTACATTAAATTTAAAAAAAAAATCGTTAAGGTGCTTATATTTAAAAAAAAAGTGGCATGCAATATAGGTAAAGTTAGTATACGGGGAGGAAACAGTTAAAGCGGTAGCTTTTTTATTATTACTGTTTCACCACAAAATTAAAAAATTCTTAAATTTTTTTTTGAAGTACGACAAAACAGTCCCGGGTTACGAATAACCTAACAATATTTGAAAATCTCCTACTACCATCACAGGAAGTGGAAGATGATGCTTGTGTCGTAATGGAGGAATTGAACTTATGAAGCCTGGGTCAAAATGATTATTTCTATTGAAACGATATCCAATAACTAATATTCGAAAACATTATTAAATATCATAATATCCGATATATATCAAAAACGGTATTTATTTTCTAAAGTGAAGTAAAATACACTTTAAATAATCATGAAAAGTATCTCTCCAGAGCTGCTGTTGCTGCTTGCGCAGTTAATAAATGCTCACAAAGTGAAACAAAGTTATTATTTTTATAAACAATAATTATTAATCTAAAACACTCATCCAAATTGAAAAACCTTCCGAGCAAAGATAAATGTCGCCGGCAGGACTCGAACCCGCACCCTTCTAATGTCCGGTCAGATGCTCTACCGTTGAGCTACGTCGGCTTATCGCAAACCCGCCAAGTTAATCAATATATACTAGTGTTCTATTCAATAATTACTGTTTTTATTATATTTTCACCTGTAAACAACCAACTTTATTAGTATGAGAGAGGCTTGTAACGGCTAAATCCCTCAAATAGATGGGTTTGGGTTAATAGGGTTTGCGATAAGCCGACGTAGCTCAACGGTAGAGCATCTGACCGGACATTAGAAGGGTGCGGGTTCGAGTCCCGCCGGCGACATTTATCTTTGCTCGGAAGGTTTTTTCAATTTGGATGAGTGTTTTAGATTAATAATTATTGTTTATAAAAATAATAATTGTTACCCTTTGCGCTATGCACAAAAATCTTGTCTTAAGTTTTTAAGAACTTTAGTTTATCAATTTATGAAACAAAGTTGTTTTATTTTTCTAATGGCCAACAGTTGTCTTCAATGGTCAGAGATTTCCACCATACCAAGGGCAACGCATTTTGAAGATGAGTGCCAAGCATAGAACGACGCGATTTAACGGAGGTCGTGGAATCCTAGGAATGTTAAACGTGAATAAAAGAGGGAATATCCCATAAAAACAAAGACACCAACTAAGTTATAAATATCAGTGATATACGAATATATCCTTCGAACCCTGCCAAGAACACATTTGAATGGTGACAGATAAATGAAAAAAATAATAAAAAATTCTACAACCTGGCAATGGAATGTTATTTTTGTACTGAATACCAACACTATATCAATATTTGCCACTTCGCTTCACCTCATTTAAAGCAACTACTCAGAAAATTCTGTTCTGCAATCATAACCATCACCACTTCTTAAAGTATTTGATGTACTTATGGTAATATTATTTGGGTCTTCCATAGAAAACACTGTGTGTATTATTTGTTACGGGTTCAGGTGAATCTACCAGGCTACCTCGCGGCCCAATCTTATTAATGTCCAATCGGCTCTAGATCAATATACAGCTACAATATTTTCCTTTGTTTATTGTACTGTAGCGATTTTTGCAGCGATGTTATCTCAACAATCTTCCAAAACTGTATTTAAGCCAAACCCATTAGTTTATGTCCCGTTAAGATCAATTTTTTTAATTTAATAAAGTTTTTTTATGATAAGCAATCTGTTTGTATGCATCGGTCCAACAGTATTGTGGTATATCAATAACATTGCTGATCCTCTGCGAAAATACCGAAGGAAATAACCCTAAAAGTCCTCTTGGTATTATAAAGTGTACTATTAGTGATTTAATTTAATAAAGCTTTTTATGATAAGCAATCTATTTGTATGCATCAGTCTAACAGTATTGTGGTATATCAATAACATGGCTTATCCTCTGTGAAAAGGCCGAAGGAAATAACCCTAAAAGTCCTCTTGGTATTATAAATATTTCCTCATGTCCTGTGCTACGTTAACGGCATCCGTCCATAGTAGGTCCAGCCTCTCCTCGCACAGCCTCTGGAGTTGCTTCTCCCATCTGTGTCTGGGGCGGCCCACTGGACGTTTTCCCTCTGGAATAGCACTCTTTAATTTAATTTTCAGCGGAATTCGACCTTATGGCATTCTTAACATGTGCCCAAGCCACCTCAGCTGCAACTTTTCTATGAAGAGTAATAGTGGTTCGATGTTTAGCTCCTCCCGGATCATCGAGCTTCTTATTCGTTCCCAACTCGTAACTCCTGCAACTTCTCTCAAAAATCTCATTTCGGCAGCTTGGACCCTAGAACGTGTACGCTCGTTCAACATCCAGATCTGATGACCATAAGTAAGTGTGGGGTGATCCACTGCTTTGTACACTGCCAACTTTGTATATGATTGTGTGTTTTCTCTTATTTATGGGAGGGATCCAAGACCAACTGCATTCGTTCATTCTCTCGTGAGCTTTTGTAACAGAAGCTTTCATGATTTTTTAGTAATATCTTTAGAGTAGTATAATAGTAGAGCCAAAAACATCAATGGAAACACATGCTCAAATTCATATCTTCAAGTATTTTAGTTTAATGACGACCATCTGAGCAATAAAATCTACAATAAATGTAGACGTTATAGAAACAACTTCATTAAAACACGTGATGTGTTGAATTATAATTACCCCATTACTGTAAAAAGGGTTATTGAACTCTCTTTAAGTTATTTGAGTTTTTTTTTATGTCATGCTGTGATATGTGATTTTGATCATCGAGAGGTCGCCATCGTATTTTAGACGGAGAAAAGCTCGCTTGGGCAACCTAAAACGTAAGTTTAACAGTAGATTTTTAAAAATGAATCCATCTGAATGTTAATTTATTAAAAGTTGTCATACCGAAATCTATTATTATTGCCCTTCAATTAGTCAGCACAAACATGCAACGGGACTGACTATGCCCATGGCAATTATCTTAAAGATCCTCGCAGGATGTGGAGCAATGATGAACAAACAATTTAGCGACGAGCCGCCACCGAAGCCTACCCAGCCGAAGGAAGGAGATGAATTATAGAATGAAGCAGTGTAGAGGGAGCAGAACACGTGCAATGATAATTATAATAGTCAATTATTGGAAACACTCATTGCAAACATGAAGAGTTCTACAACACCATGATTGAGAACAAACTGATGTTTGTTATTAAAGTCACATTAAAAGACATCGCAACATCTCGAGGATGCTGCATAATGCCTATCAAGTAATGAGGGCCTGATGCACGTTATCCCATAGCGTGCAGGTTCTTATCATCTCGGCAACTGATTACAGGTGAGCGGAGGTTGCGAAGTCGACAGCCGGTAATTCGATACCGCGGATCGTAAAATACTATATTTACTTTGCATGAAAAAGCAAAACGAAAGATTTGCGGAGTCGATGACCTGAATACTAATCGCAACACTCCAACACTCGCGTCGTTGAAGAGAAGCAATCAGTTATGTAGTTACATAAAGAAAAAGTTTACTCTGTGTTTTTACGACATGCACTTTGGCTATTAACTATCCATGTTCAACGTATCGAGTATCGAGTCATTTTATTTCCTGTTCTTTCATTTGACGGCGATTATAGTGACAGTGCAATAAACAAAGAACAAAAACACTCAGATGGTGTCTGGGAAATTAATTCCCACTTTGTCACGGGCCATCGATTTGTCTAATTCTTTTTTATTTTATACGAATAAACTTTTTTATATCAGCCATGTTTTATAATCATTTCGTGGGAATAACGTGCAGATTTGCAATAAATACAGATAGAGGACTATTGCGGTAGTAATTACTAATAAATTAACGAAATAAATATTGTCTAGGTATTTTGAAATATTATACATAACGGATCTGTAGGCTACCGAGGTATTTTACAATTTCTTACGGGCTTCCTAGTTAGGTAATTATATAAGTGAAATACATAAATACAAATGTATATGAAATAAATTAAGTAATTCTCATAAAATAACAAAAGAGAAAGCACCTACAATACAGCAGGAACACATTCTACATTTAAGGTGTGATATTTTTGGTATAGTTGGTCCTACTCTTAACCCTTACCACTCCTTTGTCGGGTGCCAGCCGACATCACTATTTGCATGCTACAACTCAGTTGTCGCCTGGCGGCCGACAGGATAAGACGTGCGTGGTGTATTTTCGCGCGCAAAACTTGACACGTGACGTTGTTTCTTGTGATTATTCGATAAAAAACATTTAAAGTTTTAATAAGATTTTGACTGTTTTTGTTTTACTATAAAATAACCCCTTTGTAACTGCCTATCAATAAATTAACATTTTGACATTATTTAAATTAGAGTTGGCTGACAACAAATATTAAAAAATAATGGAGTGGTTAGGGTTAATCTATTTAAATCCTATCTATCAGAAAGCAAATGGTTGGAATAAATAATACATCAAAATAGCAATCACCTTCCAATATACTTTGGAGTTCCTCAGGGTTCAATACTTGGACCACTAGTGTTGCAAATCTAAATTAATTATGTTTTTTTTTTTTATTTGGGTAAAAATTACGATATGTTGCTAGAAAATTCACAAAGAGGCCTCAATAAAATTCATAATTAGCTACAAACAAACATCCTAACAATGAATGTAAAAAAAAACAGGATACACGATTTTAAGCTCACCCCGTAAAATAATTCCTCCCCATGTACCCTTAAAAATAGAAAAGAGCGACTTGCAAATCGAGATGTGTCGAGACAGACGTAGGATACATAAATTATATATTACGGTTAAATAATTAAACATTAAGGATTTAAAAAAAAAGGTAAGCAGATTTAAATAAGTAAGTTTTAATCCTATAAATATAAATAATAATAAAACTAACCCAAGAACAAAGATGTCACATGGAAGATTTTAAGATATTGTTTAAGTGTCATTGTTTAAACTCAAACATGCAAACACAGAATTCATTAAAACGTCACAAGTACACACACACTTCACACGATAAAATAATAATATACATTTAAAGAACATACGTACACAATATTGCAAGCAATCCTTTAGCTACGAGTGGGTCAATTTATATAATTGCCTTCCAGACGAAATTAAAACAGAAAAAAGTGTAGGTATGTTTAAAAAAAAAAAAGTCATCTAAAATTAAAAGAATAGAATAATTAAAATGTGTACGATTGTATTGTATTTATAAATTTATTATCAGTCTAGTTAAGTATGTGAAAAAGTAATTTTATTTTTTCTGTAATTTAAAAAAAAAAATATTTTATATATATTTGTTTAGTATGAGTGTTTTAAAGTTGACGGAAGCATTGATGTGCTAGGTTATGATCATGTTTGATATTTTAAGGTACTGTTTTGATTTTATTTTGACGTCTAATGTAATAATATCTAGCAAATAAATCGATGATATCGTCCACAAATGAATTGCATCGAGATTCTTTCATTACTCGGTACCGAGAAATGTCCAATATTGTGCAGTAAAGTTAACTGTTTGCAGTTTAATGCTCATATATATACGGAAAAAACTTATAAGTACACTCGATGACACAGACCATAAAATACTTAAGAATAATGTTTTTCCATTATTTTATTGCTATCACAAAATGCAAATTCTTAATCAGTTTTCGAACCTCAATTTCCACATTTATTCAATCTGATACCTGATGTTTATTCGCATTATATCTCAAAGTATGCGAGTCTTGCAAAGACGCATGGGAATTATTAAGAGTGCAAAAGGGTTTTTGTGAGAAAGATTCAAAGACAATCATCGGTGCTTTTTAATCACCTCTAGCTTTCCCACGGTGAGATAATCTCTATGGAGGAGTGTTACTACCTTCGTACTCGGTAGGTAATTATTCTTGTACCGTAAAGCCCGCAAAGTTAATTACAATCTCCCCGCCCGCCAAGAAGAAGTGGAAGTGGGTAGTCATAATTGTTATCATGAAGGTAACGCAAGCACTGCAGGTATCACGATAAAGCATGTCGAGCATTTGATGAATGAGAATGATTGTTGCCGACTGTTTACTTGTAGAGACCTAAGATTGAAGAAAAACGAATGTAATATAATCACATGAATTTATTTTAAACCGCTTCAAATTAATATATTGATCGACCGATTTCGGAAGTACCCTTACTTCGTCAGGATAATATAAAAAAAGCTAACACGACATATAATATAATGACAAACATACATACATATTTATGTTTTGTAGTGGGAGGCGACCAAGAGTGGTTCATTGGAAAAATATCTAGAATAGGACTATAAGATAAATTCACTTGGTTATTCAGTATACTAGATAGTAGGCTAGCAGGATAATAGGCCTCCATGGTCGAGGGGTAAGGCTCTCGACTACGAATCCGAAGGTCGCGGGTTCAAATGCCGGCGTGCGCAAGCAAATTATATTTAGTTAATTTGTGTTGTTTCACAATTAATTCATTTAAAAATAATATAAAGTATATTTGCTCACGTCCCAGAGTGGAAGATACTCTTAGTATCGCCCTGGTGAAAGACCACCATTCAGAATTGAAACGTTGCTCAAAATGGCTTTTAGCCGTGTTTGGTGAGCAGATCTGAATAGCCGGGTATTTACCCACCTTCCTCTTCCCCTTATCCTTCCCCCCCTCCAATACCTTCAGCCTTACAATATACCCCAATTGGGGATGCCATAGTCTCACTGGTTCCAGACGGTTGGGAGCAGTTGGACTCTTGTGCGGTATTCATATAAAAAAAAATATGTTTAGGGATTTTCTAATTTCAAATGCTTTTAAATTATCTAATTTTGTACCTTTATTTTACGGTGAAGAATTTGAACCCTTGTATATTTATTAAAAATATGATCAGTTGAAATGAGTTGATTTGCAAACCCTGAAAAAATATTGTTATTTAAACATCTTAGTATTCCGCGATTCTAACATTAACATTAACATTGCGGGATGTCTTACCTTTGCAGAACGAAGGACAGTCATTACAACGTAGTTTGTAAATGCCTGAGTGGCTTAATTTATGATTCTTATCTTTAGTGCTTTTTTAGTATTTTTTAAAATAATTATGGCAAGCTACAAAGTAAATGCTTTTTACGAATTTGTAAAACTAAATATATTTGAATTAAATCAATAATAATTACTTTGTTTAAAACCATTGTATTTAATATGTAAATATCGACATGTTTCAGTAGCAAAGCTCCCCCCTTCAGGATAAACAATTTACCTACTAAAAACATTGACCAGTATAGACAAATAATGAGAAAATAGAACAAATTAAAAATTAATAAATATGGCTCCACAAAGTTATGTTACATCATTTGAAGAAATAATATATTTTAATTTTATGAAGCATAAAAAGCTGGCGCAATGAGTTGTGATGTTATGAAATTTGCACTGCTTATATCTGGAAATTTAATGCAATTTTTAAGATATCAATATCAAGACAAGCAACTAAGTGAGTAAAAATACCTCAAAATCTTCATTAAGGCCAATATGAAGTAATGCAAAATCATGCATTTTTGAATTGAAAAATTTGTTCGCCTAGAAATATTATAGATGATTTAATTAAATACTGCAAGTAGAATACATCTTGGCCTTTGTTTTAATCGAGCATTTTTTTATAGTCTTTTTATAAGCCAAAAAAGTACCAGGCATATAAATAATGCTATGAAGAGTAAAATCTCCTCCTTAAAAACATCTTTCCGGATATGGTTTAATTGTATATTGTGGCAAAATAACTTCTTTAGAGTATGATGGGAAAACATTTAGTATTTATGCCTGAACTTCACAAAATAAAATAACATTTGTTGTTGCATAAATTAAAACAGGCCGCCAGTGTTAAGAAGGAATTTCAACCTTATCGCTATCTGCGTAAGGGGTGTGCGGCTCGAATTTTATGAATTGGATCCCCTTAAAAATGGCTATTTGACATTTAAATCTTTCCCTTATATGAAAGTCACCAGCTGCCAGTGTTGAGGTTCCTTCCATACCTTTGTTGGTTTCTTGTTTTCTTTCTTATATACCTACTAGCGGCGCGCATTGCTCTATTACCAAAGGTAGGGTGTGTGGAGTTTTTTCAAGTTCGAGTATTACTCGAATAAATTAATAAATGAGCCTAAAGTTCCTCAGCACATTCATGGAAAAAATATTTTTTTTCTCCCTAATTTGACACCTTTAATTTAAAAAAAATATTATTTATTCATATGGTACATTTTTATTAGGGTACACATGGTCTAAAAAGGCTAAAAAGCTGTTCTTACCCCAATAAAAAAGAATAATTAAAATAAATTAAAAGATAATAGAAAAAAACGATGATTTTTCCATGAATTTGGTAAGAAACTTGTACGCTCATTTATTCAGTTGGCCCCAAAATTCCGCGGAACGTAATAATAAAATTACCGTTTTCAAATATTCAATGCATAATTTATATCCGAACTAAATAAATACAGACTCCCTTTGGTCCCGGAGGAGTGCACGCCACAGCCGTTTAGGTTTATATCCTAACCTTACCACTTTAAACACTAATCGCCGGTTATATTTAACATTGAAATATTCAATTCTTCCTCAATAATATAGCTCTTGGTCATTTAATCTATTCGTTTTCCTACGACATCTTGTCAGATTGATATGGGGAGCTACTTCCACTGTTGACAGTGTTGAGCGTTGCCCAAATATGATGACCATGTACGTAAAATCAGAAGGCGTTTGCGATCATTTGCGCAATGATTCAACTTCCTCTCAAAATAAACAAACATCACTTTCTTTCCGCCATGGTCATCTCACCTTCAAGCTTCTCTTTCCAAAACTTAAGTTAACGCACGTACAGTTTACACAATGCCCGCATAAATATTAAACCATGTCCCAACACACATCTTATTCAATTTCCCAATTCTCTAAGTAAATCTTGCATCAACTCACGTAACTCTTTGTTTGATCGTTTCAATTGTTTTCGCTGTGAATTGTTTATAAATAATGATAATATATAGAATAAACAATAAAGACACGTTTCACAGACAAAGGACGGAAGAGGCTTTACACCATTCAAAAGTTTTCACCATACTTTCGTATGCAATTACATATTATTGCATTATAAAACGTAATGAAAATGATTTCAGAAACGTCTGCAGCCGTAATAGAAAGATGGTTTCACGTCCGCTAAATGCAATTCTTACGTCAAAGTGTTTTCAGTAATTTGACTGCTTTTTAAATTAAATTGTTTTTTTGTACTTTTTTGTGGTTTCCTTAATTAACTTAGATGGACAACGGAGATGTGGAATAGGAAGGTTGGAACGTACGTCACTAAACACGGCTGACGCTATTTCATGAATCGTATCGATTGAAAAAAAAACGACAAATCTCATAAGCTTGGTAGGTAATAAATAAATTAATTAAGTAACGATCGCCGCCAATTAAGAAACCACGAAACTTTCCATATTCCTTTTCATGTGCGAATGTGTCGACTATACAACATCCACTGTAGTGGCAAGATTTCTGATATATTTAGCGATAGCCCTCAGAAATTCACAAAATTTCTTGGATCTCCAGTTTTCTTCACACGACGCAAACATTATTTTTCTCGTTTTATTGTTTTTAGTTACTTATTGTTGTACCTTTAAATATTGTTGTACACCCTTATTGGACGGTTTGTATTTATTCTTTCTTATTTCTCTGTAATTTTAATTTTAAAAGTTAACCCTATATCTGTTATGCACATAATAAACAAAGTAGTTTTTAATAACCCTACTGTCAATAGCCACCGATTTTTTTTTAAACTCCGTGCCAGGACCAGAGGCGCGCACTAAATTCAATTAATATACCATACATATCCATTAAAATGAAATTTATGCGAAACAAATAATGCATAAGAGTGTGCTGGGTACCCATATAGCAAATACTACTTTATAAAATAAGAATTTTTCAGTAGTATTACACTATAATTTTGATAATTTGATTTGACGCAAATTGCAGTAGCATTGTACCGTTTCACCTTACAGTACCACCCCCACCGTGCCTACCTGGAGCTGCATGATGTGTCTGGATATCTGCTATTCTCTTCACGTAACCACTTAGCATGCGATTGTTGCATTTCTGTTGACAGATGTCATGAGCAAAACATTCGCGAATACATTCTATTCAGCGCTTTCCATTCACTGGATACAGGATTCAGGGTTGTCGACATCTAATTATTGTTGAATTATATCTGAATAATGTATACATTCAGGAGACTCCCACCGATTTCTGAAGTACTTACGTGGTAAATAGTTCAATTTACAATAACATGGGGTCACAGAGAGATGTTATGTTTATGAATACACTAGCACAGACCTCTTGAAGTTTGCACCCTTCTTTTCAGATAATGTATATATTAAACATAATATTTTTTAACAACAATCTAGGGTTTTTTTACAGCAAATATATATTTTTTTAAATAATTCGTATTAAATTTTTTAAAAAAGGTTGAATTTTTTTTTTTCTAAAAATTTTCTAGGAAGTCAACTATGACCATTACACCGCCAAACTGTTTTAATAACGGCGGCACAAATTTATTATTTTTTCGAACGTATTCAAATCACATCATCACACCACAACTGAAAATATATTATCTTATATCTTTCAGCGACAATTGTGACTAATCCGATGTCAAGGACTACCAAAAGTGATGTTCTACATGGGAAAGCGTTTAACCAAAAAGTTTCGATTATTAGTAGACTGTCGCTACTTGAAACGCCCCGGATGGCGTGCGCACTGCGCAACTGTTGGCTGTGTATATAGTTCTTAATTTTTTTCTTCATATTTTACAAACAACCTCATAGCTGCTTATATAAAACTTTTTTTTTTCTAATTACTCAAAGTAAAATATATCTTAAAATTTTCAAATTCAGTTTTAAAACAAACAAAAAAAATCTGCAGCTTTTTTTTGTTTGTTTGTTTTAATATTTTTTTAATTTAATTTAATTTTTCTCTATAAAAATAGAATTACAAGTCTCACAGCACGCCCCTGATCATTGCTTAACATCCGTCATAACAGTGGAGGTCAAATATGATGTATATATTGAGCGACATACACTGTGCATTAGAGCAGACATGATTTCTCGAAGATTCATCAAGTGTAAACCCATAAGCAAAAGGCAAACTTTGCAATACGTTCATCAGCCTATGTACCTCGGAACTGTGGACCGACTTTAATAAAGAAACTTTAAAAATAATGAAACTGCAACATAAAAACTCGTACCGAATGCTATTCGGTGCATCCTGGCGCTGTAGTGCCACTGTGATGTTTGCAGAAGGGCACGTTCCCAGATTCCGAACCCTAATCAGAAAACGAATGGCCAAGTACATACATAGCTCTACTAGACAAGAGCGAAAAAACCCTTGTGATGGCAGCACTTTTTGTATTTTTAACCATATTTTATTTATTTATTATATTTTAATTGTGGGATTGCGCTACCCTCCCCAAGATCTGGAATTACTAACGTAATTTTTCAAACAGTTTTCTGAAAAACGGTCATACAACCTATATATAGCGGTAAAAAGTTTCGACGACTCGTTAGTCAAAGTTAATAACCTTCTACAAAGCGGCAATCTGTTTTAACCGTCCTACACATACAAATGTATGTGATACAGGCGCTATATTATCGCCCGACCGCAACAAGCCGTATCCCGTACGTTCAAGTAGTTTGACGTTGCTGGTGGCCGCTGGTGACGTCTGCGCCTGCGCAGTTAGTTTGAACATATCACCGTTTGAAACGCCATCTTGGGGCTACCGTCACTTGGAGTCAATAGATGCAGATATTGCTAAAACCAAGAATATCGGTAACGAGAAACTTATTGAATTGAAAAGGGAAAATAGGTTATGAATATGGGAATGGGATTATAAAATCCCCAAACATGTTTTGGCGGACGCTAACGCTCAGCTGATAGTTCAGTTAACAGCCATATTCGCGTCCGTGCTATCTGTGCTGTGCTGCACGGTGTAATGTGAATACTTGCGTCGGTGCTGTCCCTACACTGAACTGTTCTGCACTGCGCGGTGCTGGTAGATGTGAATAGACCGTAAGAACGATTACGGTTACCCATTTTTGGAAAATGTAATTTTCGACTGGTTTTTAGTAGGTTCCACTCGGTGTTAGTGCCAACCATGGATTAAAGAATACACAACAGTAGTTTTAAATGGAATTTGATTTAGTACCTTTAGTTCTAGCCCCTAGGGAGCCAATGAAAATACAGCAAACACAACGCTTTGTCTTTCTTACACTGCCTGCATTGTATATTGCCAATAGATCGAAATTAAATTATGGTGACCTATTTTTTTTTTGTTTAAAATTTAAGGCCCGAATGGACAGACTTTTGGATCACGAAACACCCCGAAATCGCATTTCTTTTGTTCTTCTTTATTCTATGGTGCCAACCTTATATAGCTCTAGTTACCTTCCTGGCTTCCCGCTTGTACAAATAATGAACATGTACCTATGTCAATTACTTCTAATCACGTCTACATGTATCGAGATTACCATTGCAGTATAAAGGTATCCGTGGGAATACAGGTGAACTGGTGTACCATGGAAATGACTAACTACTAAGGTAACTACATTCATTTAGCATCGCCAGCTATCTTTAAGACATATCTTATCTTATCATGTCCTATTAGGCTTTTGTATCCGGCGTCACCCGTGATTTTTCATAGGTAAATCGTGGGTACTGTTGAAAAAATTGGACAATGATTTTAAAACTCGTTTAAAATGGTTGAATGGGTTTTTCAAAGCACCAGAGCGAGAAAACAGTTGGGTTAAAATTTACATTTCGAATAAGCTCCGCAATTTTCATAACGCTGGTGCCCCATAAAAATATTTGTTATCATTAAAGACTAGGTGATATGTACCCGGCCTTTTTTTTTTTTTTTTAGAAAAATATTATGAATATATATATCGTATTGTAAAATTTTTGTGTACAGTTCCAGGGAACATTTCTCTCTCTTCTAGTGTCAACTATGGTTAGAAGTGCATAAATTGGTAGATAATATTCTCTACCCAGTGAGCGGGCTGCCTATTCCTACTGTAGGGCTTTTATTTATTTTTATTTCAAAGAATTGTAAACTGTGTTTTGTGCGCTAGCGGCACTTGCTGATAGCAATCTTATATTTAAGTCCGCTCACTAAGGTAATGGAAGGTATTAAATTTTCTGAAGTTGTGAATTCTTGCTTGTCGTTTGGATGCCATAATTGATTTGACATCGAACGTAATGCCTTGTGACGACTATTACTATCTTTTAACAAAGAAACATTCATTTGAAAAAAAAAAAAAACTTTTTTTTATTTCTTATAAGTTGGATTACAATTAAATTCAAAATTTCATTAAAAATATTTAGTTTTCAAAATATATTTACATAATAAAGTTCTTAATTTACTGTTTTTACTATTTTGAAAATATTCTACCCAAACAAACCTTTTTTTGAATATGTAATCTGTGGCTAACCAAAGTGGTATACCTCCTATGGGCTAACCTCAATACAACATGGCGGGTTCAATGTTACAGCAACAGTTTTACATATTGGATTTCATTCAAACTACTCTCTAAACCTTCCCGGCACTAATAACAACAAACTGTGCTCTTAGCGAAACATATAAACATTCATTTTTATATATAGATATTTTCTTCCCCATATTACGCCACTGCTAAAATTATTAAATTATGCATCATTATCTTTTAATTATAGTGTAAAACTGGAATAAATTCACAGAGTTGGAGAACAAATAACACAACGACTGGGTAATTGAGCAATCAGGTTTTAGATAGCATAAGAGAGATTTTTATTACGGAGTTACTTACATTGTAGCTTCATTTGCATGCGTAATTGTTATGGTAATCTTAGAGAATAATAAATTTATTTTATTTTCCCTATGTTTTTGCTACTGACGTAATTAAAAATTGGCATTAACTTGATTTTTAATATTTACGTTAAAAATATCTTTGTTATGTTGCATAAACATAGTTTTTATTTTTATTTTTATTAATATAAAATCGCACATATACATTTCAAATAGAATTTCCAATACACTGAGGAAAATAATTTCACTTAAAGCCTATATCATCTTTGGGGATGCGGTGTGGATGGTCTTTTAGAGGGTAGGAAGGAGTGAACTAGGGTCTCGAAGAGACCCATGTTGTAGGATTGAGGAAACACAGAGCGTTAAAAATTAAATTAAAAACTCCGGCGGAGTGAGACGATTAGCATTTTCGAGCGATTAATTAGAATCTGACTCCTGGTACCCAGACAGGCCAATGAAATAGATAATCTGTAAAAAGTATTTCTTATCAACTTCACCAGAAGTAAGGTGAAATTGAAATTACTAGGCACACGGACATGCCCACAGCACCATTCTATTGGTATATCTCTTCAGTAGTGCATAATGTGACCACGCCTTGCCTCCACAATTGAACGGAATCGACTCAAACGTCTCGACAAAAAAAAATTGTCCTGCGAAGGTCGCCGTTCCGCGATGTATATTGACATTGCCATGGCTATTTGGACTGGGAAGTGGTCGGTGACTAGTGACTATGCTAACACAGTAAAACCGCTAGGCAAATCGTGCCTAAGCAAACTCAGATGTAAGTTCGAGACCCGACGAAAAGGTACTACTTTTTAGTGGTGAGAAGTTCGATACTTCAATATGAATCGATTCGTTTGATTCGATTGAATTGAACGTAAAAAAAACTTGAAAATGAATAATTTTGTTTGATTTGATTCGTTCATTTGAAATTCGTACTTAAAAGTATGTATGTTTCGATCACCACGAATCGATTCTTTTAGACTAACTGTCACACATCACAAATCAAACGTATGTTAGATGCATATTTTTTTGTTTCCTCACCCCTTCTGGACGATGGCTTACAAACGTATATTCAGTATATTGGCTTCCCTCCCACAAGCTAGCAGGTTGCCATTCTCCCTCCAGTCTTACGAAGGATGTAGAGTGTAGAGACCAGAGAGCAAGTAATACATGGAGATGCCCTGACACGTAAGGGGAAGTAACCAAAATGAAGGGGGCGAAGAGCGAGCTAAAAGTTCTGCCAATTTAAGTAAAACCGCAAATAAGAAAAAAGGTTTACCTTATTTGCAAAAATCGAATTTTTTTTTAGACTATTTAGTTTGACCATTTTTATAAATGTTTTGTAATTTGTTTACGTGGACGTGAACTAGGCTGATGCCAAAATGCGTGTCACATGACCTTTGCTTCCAGCTGTCGAAATGGTAATGGTCTATTTATTCTGAAGTCAGTGGTCGGGACGTATAATTTTAAGTACCTAATCCAACACTTAAGTACCCGAAATTTCTGCACCCGCCTTTAGAAGTTTTTCTCATTGAAAATATGATGCAGTAGTAATGTGAATATATAAATTCAAACAGCAAAAAAATCACCCTTCGAGAGGGTTTATTTATTTATTTAATATCAACGGTATAAATATACCATAAACAATAATTACATGTCACAGTTAACTACAAGCATAAGAATATAGCACAAATAATTTTAAAAAGTTACAATTAAATGTGGCATTAGGTGGTACAATGAAATCAGAGTATATAAAGAATAAATGTTCACGAAGGATATAAAAGTAAAAGATATGCGTACATGTAAAACATATAGTAAATTTATGTTAAATTAATATTGATTGAAAAGATATGATAGTATAGCCTTTTTGTACTAACCTTCCGTGCAGTTAAATAGATCCGCTACATCTGCGTATATATTACTAACTTCATCTAATCTAGGTACAAGCGAGTGTTTGTAATGCTCAGTCCTGGCGTTGTTACATTTAAACAGTATTTTGGAACGAGTTGCTCTCGTAGGTATACGAAATTAATTAAATCAAGGCTGTCTATACTACGATTTACAATTTTAAACATAAATATCAAGTCGGAAATAATTCTTCGATTTGTGAGATTTAGTAAATTTAGTTTTTGAATCAAGTAATTATAGTTAATGCTTTCAATGGGAATACCGAGTTTATAATTAACGAGTCTTAGGAATTTACGTTGAATTTTTTCGATTGAATCTAATTTTTTTTAATGGGAGGACCAGATCGAGGAGTTATATTCAACTTGACTTCGAACTAAAGATGTGTACAAAGTTTTCAAGGTTGAAATATTCCTAAATCCCCTGGAACTTCGAAGAATGAAGCCAAGCATTTCCCTTATTTTTAATTGCGTTTATATGTGATATATATAAATCAATGTAAGTTTGTTTGTTTGTCCTCGATTTTCTCTAAAATTACTTGACCGGTTTCACTGAAAATAGCACAGTTTGTTTTTAATTAGCCGGGAAGGTTTAGAAAGTAGTTTGAATGAAATCCAATATGTAAAAATGTTGCTATAACGTTTTAAAATTAGTATGAAAAACATTGAACCCGCCATGTTTTATTTGGGTTAGCTCATAGATATAACACTCTGGTTAGCCACAGATTACATACTCAAAAGAAGATGGTTTTTTGGGTAGAATATTTTCAAAATGAAAAACACGAGTAGGTACCTACTTAAGAACTTTCTGATTTAGATATTATTTAAAAAAATAAACGTTTGGAGTGAAACAAAATATTCAAATGAATGTTTCTTTATTTGGAGATAGTTACTTTCGCTGTCAAATCAATTATGACATCCTAATGCCAAGCAAGAATTCACAACTTCATAACTTTATTCCAGCTAGTGGGATATAAAGTTTAATTTAAAGTCGAAAATTATGCCCAGGTTTGCTGAAGACAGATATTCCGTTTTATGGAGTTCATCCGACTTAACAGAATGTCATAACGTCATAAATATGTCCAACCCGGTGGAAAATTCGATGCTTTCGATTCATAATTTCGTAGAGCCCCGCTTTTCTTATAAACTCAAGAAAGTATTCTATTTTGTAATATTTCGCACTGGAAGGAGAAAATATCATTGACTATGAGATTAGATAAGATTGACAATGTACAAGATTGATAAGTAAATATTTATTTTTAGTGAAAAAGACGATAAAAATATTATTGGTTACTTAAATACTTTTACGAAGGAATATTGTCGGAACAATATTATTTTGTTTAGAAAATGCTTTTTTAACATACATTATTGAAAATTATTCACATAAATTTCCATTTGTTTATTAGGAATTCACAGGGTTGCCAGAGCATTTATTTTAAAAAGAATACCTTCTCTTTTCGTGCTTGGAATTATTGTTGAAATGTCTCTTCTTCCCTCCCCCATTTATTTTAGTTTCACTAACACTTCTCAATAACGGACAGTTATACGGTACGACCAGTGGCGTGCATTATTCCATGATCAAAGATAGACCGATTGTGTTCATCTTTTCAAGTTCGGGTTCAAGTTCAACGAATTGTGCATTGAATATTTGAAAATGACTATTTTTCATAATCTTCCGCTGATGAAATTCACGGAAAAAATATATTTTGTTGACAAATTTGTAGCATTTTTAAATTTTTCTATGATTTCTTCTCATGACTAATTTACCACTGGGTACAACTCTTGCACGGTATCATTTTACACTTTTGTTGTAAAGGGCCGACTGACTGCGTATATTTTCCTATGTTTGGAAAGTTCTCCTTTATTTTCTAATCTTTTGGCAACCCTGGTTTTGGAAGACATTCAATTTAACATTAATGTCTACTTTTTTACTGTCTCTAGACCATTCCAATTTGTAATAATACTTTGTTTTATTTCTCACTTAAACTAGGCACAGTTTAATATTGCTATTCTTAATTGCTAAAATAATTGTTATACACGTTATGACCAAATTTAGCGCCAGGGGCGTATCTTGAGTCGTGACATGTTTTTTTCTATGTTCGGCCAGTTGGAATAACTTTACAAATCGACCCCTTGGAATAACAAGGTTCCATCTGACACGGCAATGTTATGCGATAATGAGTCTAAAAGTTGCTCTCCTTAGAGAACATTATCGCATGACATCGCTGTGTCAGATGGAACCTTGTTATTCCAAGGGGTCTAAATATTGCATTTACTTTACTACCCGGCGTGACCCGAGATCTAACTCCTTTTTTTAATTTTCGGAATATCTTACTTTTTGATAGTTGAGCGAGTATTTCGAACACTCATTATGGAAATTATAGTTATATGGAACTAAAAATAATTGCGTTGACCTAGACATTCTATACTGAATAATCTGTAAACATTTCATAATGCTAGAGCTCGCTGTTTATGATTTTTCGATGCTTCCTATAAACAGATTGTTAACTTTTAGTTACTGGACCTAATAAACGATATGCCAAAGTATTCTTCTATCTATTCTTGGCACTAACAAAGTTGGTGGAGCACAAACGAACCATAAACATAAATAAATATACTTTTTTTTCCATAAATTTGTGAATACTTTTTTATGCCACAATCATCGCAAATTCATTGATTCGTTGTTTCTATTTGACAAATTTATACTTTTAGATGCAACCTGATTTATGGCAATACATTTGAATTCTTCATTCAGGTTTTTTTGCAGGATTCATAGCGCAATTATAAAGTGTTCGTTTTGAAAATAGGGATATAATGTTATATTCCCACTAAAGTTTTTACCCTTTTCATAATTTTTTTTTATTTCCAACACTGCCACTAGGTTAAAGGCTAACATGCAAATGGTTTTTTGTGGAGGAAAAAATGAATTAAGATATCTTTATCTCAAATTAACATTTTTGAACGTATTATTATTAAACTACACATTTCTTTTTATATCTTTTTATCTATTAATTGTATTTTACCAGTATTCCCTACTACTAAATAAAATAAAATGTAGTATGATCAAATTTTTGAAAAATTGTGACAGTTCGTATAGAAAACTCCGTCAAAAACACAGCCTACTTTTGATCATAGCGCAATGCACGCCACTGGTTGATAGGTATAGGTAGTTTGCTGGAAGCACTCTGTTCTTCATTCCGAAAATAGCGCATATGGCACTTAACCGGTTGATCAAATTTTTGCTTACTAACCAGGTAAACGTATCCCTTACCCAGCCATATCCAGCCGACTGACTGCTTGCTTCCAACAAATTAAACCGGACGCACAGTAATAATATGCCGTATCACATACCCACCTAAATGCTGAATTCTCCCAGTGAAAGCACTTAACCCTTTCAGACCTGAATTAACACTGGCAGTGGTAAGAAATAATTGATGCTTGATTAAAACCTTTTAGATTTTTTTTAAATAATAATAATAATAACAGCTTTATTTTAATACGTTAGATATTATTTATATGTTCATTTGAAAGAACGGTAGATCTCAAATGGGTGTGTTTAATTTAGTATGACAATTCAAACACTGTTTGCAATAAATACAATATTTTTACAATCTACCCTTTCAAAACTTACCCTCAAAAAATAATTTACACCGTGCGGAAATCTCTGTTAAATATGAACGTCACCTGTCAAAATATAATCATGGATACCGCCTGAACAAATGACTGGAATCCAACGAAAAAAAGCGCGTAAAGCCAGTATTACCAGCAATTGTAAAACGATAACCGCCAATTTTTATTCGCTCTAGATAGGGCCGAAAAATTCTGATATCTATTTTTTTTTTTACATTTGAGTATCGCACTAGAGTCCCTATTCATTCTAGGTAGGGCCGTAAAATCTGATACTTCTTTTAAAAATTTGAGTATCGTACAAGAGTCCATATTCGTTCTAGATAGGGCCAAAAAATTCTTATATCGATTTTTTTTTAAATTTGAGTATTGCAGAAGAGTCCCAGCTGCTCCCAATCGCCTGGAGCCAGTGGTACTATAGTATCTCCAAATAGAGTATTTTGTGAAGCTGAAGATAGTGGGGAGGGGAATGCGATGGGGAAGAGGAAGGTGGGGAAGTACCTGTCTATTCACATCTGGTTACCAAACACGACTAAAGCCATTTCAAGCAATGTTTCGACTCTGAATGGTGATATTTCACCAGGGCGATACTGAAAGTATCTACCACTTTGAAAGTGCCACAAATATACACTATACATATATATTTTTAATGAATACATTGTGAAATTTGAATCTGCGACCTCGTATCTATCGTAGGATCGTAACCACTCAACCACGGAGGCCGTCTACGTACGTTACGAAAGTGTTAACTCAGCAAAAAACACAACTTTCGATCGAGAATAATAACACGATGACAATCATCACGACAGGATGCTGTGCGTCTCAGAACAAATAAAAGAAAGCTGTTTTTATCAGATGCGAGCTTTTTCTGCCGCAGGTTAACGTACGGTATTTTTTACCATCGCGCAATTATTAAAAATTATAATCGTATTTGTAGTTTTTGTAGGCGCTGTATCATTTGTAAATAGTAATGTACAATTTTCACATCTCAATTTGTAAGCATTTTGTAATTTTACAACTTGCAATTTGTTTTGCACCTACTGTGAAGTCATTATCGTGAAACTGTAATTTGAAAATAAGTAAGCGATGTAATTAGGTGATTATTATAAAATTTATTTTAAGTACTTTTTTAATCTTATTTCTAAATTGAGCGTTGGTAATCTTGGGTGGTAGACTTGGTGTTTTGTAAGGTGTAACGGAGGTCCCGGGATTCATTAATTTAATCTTAAAGTTTCTAATAAAAGAGTTCATAAGTTCACCGTCCAAAATATATGCAATGTCCTCTATACCACGAAGTCACATGTGTTGTGAAGGACACCCTTGAATTAGTAGCCTAGTAGTCCAAAGGCTCGCAAGTTCAATCCTCTGATAGCTAAGTACTCTACTATCATTGCGCGACTAACATTTTACACTTATAATGATGGTAGTAGGGGGAATTCTAACATTGTTATATTATTCGTAACCTGAGAATATTTGTCTTTCTTTATTTTGAACCAGCTGAAGTACCCGGCGTTGCCCGGAGTTATGATGGTTTTCAATAATTTTCCTCTTATTTTGAACATCAAGTGTACAAAATTTCATCTAAAAGTAACAAGATTCCGCTTTAAGCGGTGGGAAAGAGGGGTGGGGTGGGTTTTCGAAATCTCTTGTAGACAGTGACCTTCCTCTTGTTTTGAAGGTCAAGCGTGCAAAATTTCATCACGATCAAATTCAAATTATAGATTTGTATATAAAACATACACAAACCGCCCCCCCGGAACATTCTTCTTTCTATAATAGACGAAGATAAATAGATAGAAAAAGAATATAGATTACCAGGAACGAATTGTGAGATTTTTCATGAATTAATTTAAATCCTTCCCTTACAGTGCTAGAAAATTCCTCGAGCACAGGTGCATTTAGAGTTTTAATAATAATAATAATAATAGTGGATGATTTGTATAGCGCCGTTTTTGTGAAAAATCACCCCAAGGGCGCTGTACAAATATTTCTTAACTAATTATGTACAAACAGATACAGAAAAACATGCTTACCTGGCAGGTCGCTTCAGATGAACACAGTTTTAGAAAAAAATATTTATAGAGATGATAGTTTTACATGGTTATTTGTTTCTCCTTTTCTTTTGATGTTACATTTATTAGATGATTGATGGCACAAGAAGAGGTGGTATTTATTGAATTATTGGTATTAATTTTTAGGTCTGGAAAGTATTCATTAAATGAATAATATGACTCGAAAATATCTATAAAATTACCTTAAAAAGCGTAAGAAGCTTTTAATAAATATATATTTTTTTTAATATTTATTTTACACTTTGGTTATTTACAGTGTTGCGGGCTGTGGACGCATTTGCGCACCGATGCGTGAATTTTTAATTTAATTTTATTATTTTTTATTTATTTATTTAATGACTTTAGGTAAGTACTAACCGGCTAGCCTAGCTAAGCAATTTACAGGTGAATTTCTTCAATTTATGGATACGATTTTCTGAAAAGATGTGTTTTAAGTTTAGTTCTGAATTCTGTCGAGTCTTTGATAATTCTTAAGTCATGCGGCAGTTCATTCCAGGCTTAAGGTCCTGACACTCCGAAAGCACGATCACCGAACTTAGTATTAGGTGTGCGCTTTGGTTCCTTCAACCTGCCCATAGCTGATGACGCTGCTGACCTTAGGGTGGACTGCCGTGAGTTGGTATTTTCGGGAATATACAGTTCTAATAAGTAAGCCGGAGCCATTCCGTTAAGTGACTTAAATACCATCCAACAGAGCTTGAACTGGATTCTTTCAGCACTTTTAGTCAGATAAGATGATGTTATTTATTACTTATGTAAATAATTGTGTAAAGGTGCTGAAAACGAGGATTAAACATCGACAGCGCATGATACATGCATTACAACCAGCAGACTGCGGGCTATTACTGACGATCGCGCATCATGGCACGGTATGCGTAACCCCGTACTCCTATCGCTCACTACCTCACCACTCGGCATCAACGCACCCAGACATACGTAGTATATACTAACTAATTTTTTCCCGATTTTTCGACAAAACTTTTTTTTCTGTTGCGTTCGATAAAAACTTATATATTTTAATTGTTTTATCTAATACATTAATGTATTGCTGAGGAAGACCTAAAATACGAACTCTGCGTTTTATTATATTTACAGAGATATTTAAATAATTAGACACATGTCAAATCAGTTGACAGCACCGGCCAGGAAGGGTTAATTTAATTTAATGTAAGTAGACAACATCTTTATAACCCGTCTACGTATAGTTTATCAACAGATAAATCTCAGAAGTAATTTCAATACCTTTACTTTTTTATCCCCCAGTTTCTACATATTCTAACAGGCAGGTGTATCGTGTACCATGTGCCTGCATATTTAATTGCTTATTTAACTTTACAATCGGAAGGCGTTAATATTTGTCATTCCATCATCCTGCCATTAGATGCGCTCCTAATAAGTGTTGGCTGCCGATTAGAATAGAAATACAAATATTGTTATTCTAAAGGCGATGTTTTAATGTTCGGATTGAATCAATGGATTAAATGAATAGAGTCAATGAGCATCCGGCTTTTGTTGGTCAAATTCTAATTGCGTTGATTTTAGCCATTAGGCGTCACTCGACTCCGGTATGTTCTACTAATAAAATAAATACAAAATAAATAAATGAAATACACCTGAGAAACGGTACTAAACTTTTTTTGTATAACAGACTGCGTCCATTAACTATATACATGAGCAGCATCAAACATACAAAAATACACTTGAAAATAAAATTTCATCGGAATGACATGATTGAAGAGGGTGACCGGATAAATAAACACACGTATGAAAGTCTATTCGCTTCTACCAGCATCACGCAGTACAGACACTAACTAACTAACTAACCAACCATCATGCTGCTTCCCCGCAGGGGTAGGCAGAGAGGACGAACCGCCAAACAACTAGATCTTGGCATACACTTCTTGCTTCATTCACATTCATACAACACCTCATACATTCTCTTCTGTTATTCCGATTTCTGACATGGCCCGACTCGAGTATTTGATTCACTTGATTCTATTAGCGTCATATATTCTCCTTACACTCCTCTCTTCGTTCATTCGCTCTACATGCCCGTGAACAGACTACAGACACGACAACTTTAGTTGCCTACATTACCTATGAAAACATTCATAAGCGTAACGTACCGGCCGAGATAGTCCGCTAGCATATTTTGACGTGCTGGTGGCTGATTGTGAAGTTTGCGCCTGCGCAGTTAGTATGAACAGATACGTTTAGCACCGCCACCTACGTCAGTTGACGTCATTAGACGCAGATATTGCTAAAACCGAGAAGATGGATAACGATAAATTGATTGAATTGGTCGGGGAATTTAGGTTATAAAATAATAATAAATATAGGAATAGGATTATACAATCCTCAAATATGTTGTGGCGGACGCTAACTCTCAGTTGACAGCTGTACTCGCGTCTGTGCTGTGTCTGTTTTGTGCTGCCCCGTTTAATGTGAAAACGCGTGTCTGTGCCGTGCCTGCGCTGTACTGTTCTGCTCTGCGCGGTGAGATTGAATCGGCACACTTTTTAAAAGTGACATAAAGTCATTAAAAGCACTAACCATAATGACAAATTTAATTATTAATTAGTTTAGGTGAGATTAGGTTTTAGATTCATACGTGTGTTAATTTATCATGGATCGAATTAAAAGACATATTTATGTCTTTTGAAACCTTCAAGATTTATGTTGAAGATATCAAGAGAGATGTTATTTAGCTGCACCACATTCCGTGTCATGCTGTGCTGAGCCAACTCGTCTGTTTTGCCATCTGGTATGCATTTTGTCGCTATCGATAACTTAGAATAGGTATATTAAATTTATTTATGCGAATCATTGCATTTGGTTTGTCATTGATATTTGTCATGATTAATGCAAAGTAATATTCGTGTTTTTTTTATCTACGTACCTCTGCAACAATTTTATCTAAATTTAAATTGTAACGTACCAATATGATCTCATCTCATACGCAGGTGAAATGATTCCCAGGTGCACAATACAATTAAATATCATTCATAAAGCTTCATGTATTGCAGTCTCTTTATGACCTATTGGGATATACCTGAAATTTTTTCTAACTTTAGTCATAATTCTTGTTGGAAGCGTTACCGTTCAGTGTTACCTGCCCGTGGCATGTGTCAGAACTTGATTCGCACCGTCATAACCAATCTAGCGTTTGCATAATGCAACTTTCGTTATACAATAATTATTGTTTACCCGTCTAACTGAATTGGTGAGGCATCTATCTTTTTAAGAAAGCAAAATAAATAATGGTATTATAACACGCTTCACGTGAACATAAACCAAACTGTACTGTGTAAAATTTTTCTCTTTTGCTACAAGTTTTTTCATTATTAAATTAAGTATAAAATTACATTTACAACTATCTCCTAGGCAGTGTGGTAAGATCCTTTATTCTGAACCCACCTGGGTATTCAGATCTACATAGACCTGAATACCCAGGTGCTTCCAACTATATTTTCCTTATTTTCATTCTGCTACTTACGGTACCATAAATCGAATGGCTACGAGCCGTTGTGATTTTATTTTTACTGAATAATATTAATTACATACAATGGGAACTTGTACTTGTCAGCAGTCAGCTTTCTTGCATGTATATTAATCACAGCTATATTACTAGTACAGACCTGTGAAAATCACGGGATATTTTAGACGGTCTCCGTTGTTGAGGAGTTACGACCAATGGCTTCGAATCCGGAGGTCGCGGGTTCACACCCCGGCGTACGCAAGTAAATCTTATTCCATTAAATTGTGTGATTTCACAATTAAGTGTTTTTGCGGCACGTTCCAGAGTGGTAGATACTGTCAGTATCGCCCTGGTAAAATACCACTATTCAGAATCGAAACGTTGCTTGAAATGGCTGTAACCGTGTTTGGTGACCAGATCTGAATATCCAAGTACTTCCCCACCTTCCTTCTTCCCTATCTCCTTCCCCTCCTCAATACCTCTAGCCTCACAACATACCCAAATTGGGGGTGTCATAGTATCACTAGCTCCAGACAGTTGGGACTCTTATGTGGTATCGTGCAATTATTAAATGCTACTGCCGAGAATCGAACCCCGATCTACTGCTTGGAAGACAACTATGCTGACCTCTACATTACCAACTATTGTAAGAACGGCGGCATAAATTCATTATATGCACTGAAACTAAGAATTATATATTCTAAAATTAGGATGTTATGGTTATTGTATTTCTTGGGCATTAATTACGTAACGAAATAATAACTATTCCGAGTTTGCTAATCATTTATTAGAGACAGGTTAATAAAATCAATAAAGATACAAGTTTAAACATTCAAACATTAATACATGTTTTTAATCGTCGCCTTAGAAACTTTAGAAATAAACAAACAAAAAAATCTAAAAATAATTTAGTAAACAAAATAATTAATTCTAATTTTGAAACTTTCAATTCATGGTGGAATTAACCAGGAGTCAGTCCCCCTGCATAAATTAAAACAATATTAGAAAGCAGGGGGACTCTCTCCTGACATCGATGCTACACATACCATAGATTTAGTATTCATTGTGCCAGTATGACGATGACCGTGATAGGGTGAAACCGGGCCGGTCGAAAATATATAAGTGGAAAAAAGTTACAAAGGTTATTTAATCAAAAATAAATTCATTTAAAACTAATAGCACCCTGTAAATCACCTTTACTAACCATACTTCCTACTT
>JAHDVE020001779.1:0-19420 GCA_022606495.2 Halesus radiatus | reverse complement strand
TTTGGAGATAATCTTCTCTACCCAGTGAGCGGGCTGCCTATTGCTACAATAGGGCTTTTATTTATTTTTATTTCAAAAAATTGAAAACCGTGTTTTATGTTCTAGCGGCATTGCAATCTTATATTTAAGCCCGCTCACTAAGGTAATGGAGAGTATAAGATGGAATTTGAACGGAGACGGAAGGCGTCGGTGCTGGGGGTCCAGCGGCCCAGATTGGAGATGGAGGGATTCGAGTTCGATTCTAATTTGGAGTAAAATGTTTAGGCTAAATCTATTGTATGTTTTCGGAGTGGAGGAATATTCGAGCCCGCATTAATTATGCTATTCCTGAAGAACCAGGGACTTTTGGTGAATCGTCGGAGCAATGCATCCTGGAATGATTCTAACGATTTTGTATTTGAATTAGCCCATATGGTTGTACAATTTTGGTCGGATCGTCAATGTGTAAATGAGAAGTTTGTTCTTTAGGTTGAGTTTACTGTTATAGCTGATAAGGGGGTATGTTTGCTGTCCGTCTCGCTTTCGCTAGTGTTTCATTAATGTGTGTACCATCGTGGTGTCCGGTCGAATGTCACTCCTGTGTTCTGTATTTTTTCTATTATCGTGTAATTTCTTTATTTGGTTCGATTTTCTTGGGGTAGTCATAGCTTTTTAGCCTCTGTGGACGCACGCCAATCGTCGATTTGATTATCAAAATAAAATGACGAAGACAATTTTAGTTAAACTTAAAAAATTACAGGTTTGTCGACGAGTGGTTGAAAGCCTTGGATTCACGCCCTGGCACCTCGGGTCTAAATTCTTTGTTTTTCCACGAGCAAAAATTTCAGTTTCTTGTTCCGGTAGTAAGGAGAATGTAATTATTGTTGGATTATTTGAAACTGAAAATGTTTGTCTTTATTTATAATTATTTAAAAAAAACAAACAAACAAAAAAGTAGATCCTTACCGGAAATGGCGTATAAAACCAGGCGCATACGGATGACTTTTTTGTAAAGGTAATTGTTTCGTCACTGTTGAAATCCATACAAATCCGTAAAATGTCACTCACACCAAAGTCACCCACCACGTTCATAATATGCTGCAGTAGATTTTGAAACAGTGACAAAACTCTTCGAGTATACCTATTTTACCTCGAGACAAGTTCGATATTCCAATTTCAGTCAGAAAAATGACGTTGTTAGTCGATATGTACAGACAACATTACGCGCGTCTTTACTCGCTGGCGTATTGTCGAATTGACGTGAACTCTCGTTACCTCAGTACAGCTACAGGTTTCTCATCAATAATAAATCAATATAAATAATAGAACAGCCAGTCACCCAGACGGACTGGATTATGATGGTAAAAAATGTGTAAAAATGATTGCATTGTTTACAGTGCACGAAATAGGTTGGTCAAATAAGAAATATCGACCAGTAGACAGGGTGAATGGGGTTGGGAGTTGATGTCACGTGGATATATTCAGGCTATGGAGTATGCATTGAAAGGGGTGGATGACACCAGCTACTCACAGTTGTTAACTACCATCCATTAAAACTTGAATGGATGTAGATTACATCGTTTAAAAGGTACGGATAACGTACGTAATGAGATATACTCGTATATATCGTGTCGTAAATTTTTTGTGTACAGTGCCAGGGAACATTTATCCCTCTCCCTCTGTCAACTATGGTTAGAGGTACAGAAATGTGGAGATAATCTTATCTACCCAGTGAGCGGGCTGCCTATTGCTACTGAAGGGCTTTTATTTAATTTATTTCAAAGAATTGTAAACTGTGTTTTATGTGCTAGCGGCACTTACTGATAGAAATCTTATATTTAAGCTCGCTCACTAAGGTAATAGAGGATATAAGATGGAATTTGGGCAGAGAAACGTAATGAGATAATAATATACTCGGCCACGTGCAGAAAAATGATTTATAGAGATAATGGTGTGTGCGCGGATCAGTTGGAGCAATGTAACTTAATGACCATGCAAGCTAACACTAGATCCACACGGCACAAGCACGGTTTTTCTCGATTTGTCTTATTAACCATTCAGAACCGAAACATTTCTTGAAATGACTTTAGTCGTGTTTGGTGATCAGATCTGAATAGTCAGGTACCTTCCCTTACCCACTTTCTTCAGCTTTACATCATACCCTAAATACCTATACAACATACCCTAAATACCTTTACAACATACCCTAAATACCTCTACAACATACCCTAAATACCTTTACAACATACCCTAAATACCTTTACAACATACCCTAAATACCTTTACAACATACCCTAAATACCTTTACAACATACCCTAAATACCTTTACAACATACCATAGAATGTCTAAAATCATGGACTACTAAAACTATGTTCAGGCTTTGACTTGTATGTTCTCTCAAATGATTAATATATTTCTGTACTCTTTCTGTCATTACTTCATTCATGTATTATTAATGTGCTATTCTTTTTCTGTAGCTCTTGTTTATTTCATTTTGTGTTATGTACTTTGAGTAATTGGACATTAGTCCGTAAATAAAAAAATAAAACAAAATAAATACCCCAATTGGGGATTTCATAGTCCCACTAGTCCGGACAGTCAGGAGCAGTTGGGACTCTTGTACGATATTCACATAAAACAAAACAACAAATCTTTGAAATTCCGCCACTGGCTAGTATATGCGTACCACGTGGTACGCATCATTCCTTTCCGGAAGCATTGGACAGTAAGGGACGGTGCGGGATGCTTGCGGTTACTCGAGTGAGTGAATGTTCGTACAAAGGTGATACGTGCAAGAAATATACAAACAAACACACACATATACCCACTTAAGATTATTAATACCGTCATGCTGTACAATACATTTCCAGCCTCACAATTCACTTACATGTACATATGTTGATATAACTTCTAATTCAAAACTTTTCACTAAGTACTCTTTTTCTCCATTATGTAAACAACTACCTCTGTATATTTACACTCCGCTTCTCTATACAAGCATTGCTTAAAAGAGAAGTATAGTATTTTAATTTGAATTATTTTAGTTTATTTGTATAGGTATTAACGGATAATTGTCCAATTACACGAAATAACAGCACATTGAATGAAACAATGACAAAAATAGGACAAAATACGCAATTTGAGAGAATGACTAAGATTAGTATTCTAGAGTTTAAGTGCATACATTAAAAAAAAATCTATCCGCAGCCCTTACCGTGAAACGTTAATTTGTATAAAACATTAACATTTCTAGTAAATCAAAGATTATAATTTATTTTTATTTTATTGACGAACCATTGTCCAATTACACGGAATACATAACACAAAATGAAATAAACAAAAGCTACACACAAAGAACAGGACATACGTAATACATGAATGAAGCAATGACAAAAATATGTACTGAGAGAACAATCAATTCAAAGCCTGAGCAAGTTTCTGGTCCACGATTTTGGATATACTAAATGATATTCTCATAGCCCGATAAAAAATCATTTAGACTCGTACCAAATTTCCAACGCCCTGGCTTGAGTTAACAAGTCTCGACATTCTAGACAGTGGATAATGTATTCCATTATAAAATGTATTCAATTTCAATAATGAAAATATTGAAATATGTATAAATACATTTTTTGTTTTTAATATAATAAATTTGTTATCATAAAGCAAAATTGGTGTTGTGTAACTTTTTAAACTCTTAAAATATTTAGGAATCGCTGGTAAAAGTCTCTCAGGACGTCCTGTTACAGCGTGTCCATACAAATTGTAAAATTAATAAATGGATGTCCCATGGTATTATACCTCCAACGGGAGCATTGAAACAACCCCAGGTTAGCGTAGGAAGAAATTCCTACACGTATGTGGGGTAGAATCAATTCACTGCTAAACGTTTCTTGGAAAAATATAGGAGCGGCCGCCGGTGATAAATTACTATCGCTCGGAGTTGGGACCGAGTCCATTCCTCAGTTTCAAGGTTCATTCTCCTTCATGAATAAATAATAACATGAATTACTAATTGAGGATTCGTCACAAAGTAATGACTCAATGGGTAGAGTGATCAATATGTTGATCAATAACTATAATGGACGAAACCAGACAGAATGAATTGAGAGTTCTTTGATTTGCATTACAGTTGACGGAATTCTGATGTAAGAAGCGAAATATATAAAGATGATTAATTTAGTTCATTATTAAAGCTCAGAGGGTACAAATTCCATTTGTGTGAAAATAAAATCGTACATAAAAAAAAAAAAAAATTTTTTAAAATTGCAATAGTTCAAGACAAAGGGATTTCTGCAATAAGGATTCATAAAATTATACAAGCTGTTTTTCTGATAAGTCATTAAAAGTACGACAAAAAAAAATTGCCCTAACTAATCTAATCTAGCCTAATAAAATAATAAATTTGTAGTAAAAATAAAACAATTGATTATGTTACGTTGGATAAGGTTTTCGGGCGATTCTTAATTTTTATAACTAGGATAGTTAATTATTTTATTTTCATTGCTGCACTCAACGCCAGGCTAACGAATGCACTGCTGTAATTTACTCGCAACAATTATGAACGCCGTTCCGGTTCGTAAAACCTATCGGCCATGTCACTCATATTAAATATCCCCGTGAAGGCAATGCAAATAATACTTCACCGTTACTGTGTCGGACGTCTGGGCCTATTGGTGTATTCCAGAATAATGATTAATGAATTATATTGTCGGCACTTGTACAGGGCCGGGACCAAGCGGAAAATAAATGTATGATTTTCATAACTGGTCCGGCTCCCCTAGCCAAAAGAAACGTTTTCTATTTGTGCAAACTTGTTAATATATTGTGCAGGTGGCGGGGAGTGTCCCGTCACTGCTATTATGAATGACCAAATTAAACAAAATAGCGAGGCAACGCGGTGGAAGGGAGACAGGTGTTGTCGAATAAACTTTTTCGATGCTACCGACATGGAAATGTGCCGATAGCGTCGCGAAAACACAACCTGAGCGCCCGGGATAGGGCCTGTCTGGGGGTACAAATAGAACGAAAAAACGGCTATTTGCCAGTAAGCCAGCCACTCTCGCTCCGACAAACACTTCTTTACCTCGACTGCCACCTCGCTCTGCTTCTACGGACGCCTTCTTTTTTCCAACCACCGCTGACCCTGGACTCCTCCCGGACTACCACTACCCACTGGACCCAGACTATCGCATCAACCACGGACAAGGTCCGCAGAGCATTCGCCGGAATTTCTAATTTGTGCAAAAGGACTTTACACAAATTGGGAATTTTTGCACAAAACTGTATATTGTGCAAATTCAAAGTCGTCAATTTGTCGGTATCGTACCCCCTTCGCAAGGAAACGATAGGTTGTGTATCCCTCCCCTCTAGCCTTCTTCGCAGATCGGGATAAGCTGCCCCTACAATTCGCATGTATGCCACACGTCTGACACAGTTACATAAAGATAAAAAAAAACAAATTCCTGCAATATATTGAACATTATCAATCCAGAAAAAAAATATTTATTGTATTCCATTGAATGAATGAATGGGGATATGATATTTTTCTGTAGTTGTCTAATTCTAGTGCGAAACTTTCTGAATAAATTCTAATTCTAAAAATAAATGAAGAAATGCGGGGTTTCCTTAATCACGAACATTTTCACTCCACAGATGGTCACACCAAATTACACTGATGGCCGCCTGGAGTTACTAAATATTCCAAGGGGCGATGATAATTGATTTTTCTTTCTCCTCGTCTCCTCACGATTCGTAGTTCATCTCACGTTCTGGCTTCTACCAATTCATTGTTATTTGACATTCATCAACAAACGCCATCTATCAAAACAATTAAGAAATGAGAAGCAAGTGTTCCGGTTGGCAGCATTATTGAATGACGATCACCGACAAGAGGCCGTGTTCGAAAATTTCTATTTTATTCTAGGAATTTCAGCAAGTTTTCAACTTTTAGCAGCTGTTACCGAAACGTATAAGTTTATCTATAATCGTTAAATTAATTTATTTTTTTTAATTTTTGGCATCTGTAACATCGAACGTAATACGAAATAAAGGAGTGGAATAGGAACTCGGAGTTACACGGCTTGCATCCCTTACCCATAGAGATTAGCGAATATTTCATGAAGCATACGATCTATTTATTTATACTAGATTTTTGCAGATGTTCACATTTACGTGAGAATAATCCAGTTATAAAAACACTAAATAAAAATAATCAGACAAAATATGAAAATTACAAAAAGTTTCTCAATGATACATAATACAATAGAAACACAAAGAGAGACACAAATGATACATAATATAATTAGCCCAATCATTGTTACGTATTTTTAAGTAATAGCAGGACATTTTTTCTGAAACTGTTCAGATTATCGATAAAATGTCTACTTTAGCACCCTCTATCATATTATATAGTCGACACATTTGGGACAGAGGACTAAAGTAGGCAATATTATTTCTGAAAGTATTCAGGTGGGATGTGCTATGGCGTCTTAGACAATGGGAATTAGTTACATTTATTTCAATACTTCTAAGACATAATATAGTGAATAAACATATCAAATCAATCATTTGCCTTCTAAATTTAACTGAATTAATGTTGTTGAAGTATTCAAGCCGAACGTCGTATGATCTAAAACGGTCACGTTAACCACATTTAAAATTTAAAATTCTTAGCATTTTTTTTTAACAGATTCAACAATGTTTTCATATTGATTTGTAGTAATGAGGATTCCAAATAGAACTTCCATATTCCAGTGTACTCCTAATTAAGGGACTGTATCTATGGCGCACGCCTATGCATAATTTGAGAGATTTTGAATGTTGCGTGTTGAAAATGAGAATATGGTTAATTTTTTTATTTTTTTATATGAATACCGCACAAGAGTCCCAAACTGCTCGCAACCGTCTGGAGCCAGTGAGACTATGGCATTCCCAATTGGGGAATGTTGTGAGGCTGAAGGTATTGGGGAGGAGAAGGAGAAGGGAGAGAGGAAGGTGGGGGAAAAGGGGAAATACCTGGCTATTCAGATCTGGTCACCAAACACGGCTAAAAGCCATTTCAAGCAACGTTTCAATTCTGAATGGTGGTCTTTCACCAGGGCGATACTGAGAGTATCTTCCACTCTGTATTTAAAATATATTATTTTTAAATGAATTAATTGTGAAACAACACAAATTAATTAAATAAAAATTACTTGTGCACGCCGGGATTCCGCGACCGTCGGATTCGTAGTCGAGAGCCTTACCCCTCGACCATGGAGGCCGTTCCTACCTTAATGCTATTTATCTTTCCCTAACCATCACTACTGTTTTGAAAAATGGCAACACTGTAATGTGCCGGTGTAAGTTTCGAGTACTCTTGTTCTGTCACCATAAAGAAAACTATTGTCGTGGGAGCAGGTTGTGATTCGTTTCTTATGGAAATTGTGTATTATTTTAAGTTATTTATTATCCATACACCTTTTTTAACCTTAATTTGACCTACATATTACAGTCACCGAAGTTCATATCTCATTGGAAGTTCAATCGGAGATTAAAAAAGCAAGAAAAAATTCCTCCATCTATATGATATATTTTTTTATCATAGATGATCACTTTCGATCTACTTTCAGAATATGACGTAAAGTGAGATCTGGAGTTGTCTCTTTCTAAAACACATGTCTAACCTTAAGAGAAAGGGAGATTAGAAACGGAAAACGGGTATTATGAGGACCGTCATTTGGTTCCCAATACGGAACGACTAGAATCAAAGGGTTAAAGGATATTCATCATATAGGTTAGCGACCTAGCAACAAGAAACAATTTGGCGATCCATCAAATCGTCTGTGTCTAATGAGTATAATATCATACGTTATAAAAAAAATTAAAATCACAATTTACGCAAGAAACTGACTGTTTTTTTTTTATGAACGAGTACAAAACATCTTTAGTTATTAAATTATTTTCATAACTCAAAACACGATAATCACAGAAAAAAATTGTCGATTCTTGCAAAACATTATTCCGTACAACTTTGGTGATATAAAACATAATTCCGATAGTACACCAGGGCAGCTAATAAATTCCTTAGGCTTGCGCGCTTCTACGGTTTGCCGCTGAAGCGTCACGAGTATGTTTTGTATGAACAGAATGTCTCAGAACAGAAAGTTCCATAGGTGTTGGATTTTTATCATACGTATGGGATTCATTACGGCTCTCGGGCAGTGTTAATACGGACGGGTATTTTTTTAGCACGAAATTCGAATAGCGCTCTCTTTTAAGTGTGATAAAATTCTACATATAAAAATTAATGTTTGTCTGTCTGTCCTCGATTTTCTCGAAAATTACTGGACTGGTTTCGCTGAAAATAGCACAGTTTGTTCTTATTAGTGCCGGGTAGTAAGTAGTTTGAATGAAATCCAATTTGTAAAACCTAGCCTATGGCACTCTGATTAGCCACAGATTACATATTCAAAAGAAGCTTTGTTTGGGTAGAATATTTTCAAAATAGAAAGCGCAAGTAGGTACCTACTTAAGAACTTTATTATTTAGATATATTTTGAAAAAATAAATGTTTGGAATGAAATAAAATTTTCAAATTAATGTTTCATTGTTTATAGTTAGCAACGGTCGTCACAAGGCATTACTTTCGCTGTCGAATCAATTATGGAACCCAAACGAAAAACAAGAACTCATAACTTCGTAACTTTATTAAAAAAAAAAAAAAACCGAGCAAGGCCGGGTACACAATGGATTTTTATTTTATATGTTTGTCTTACTATATTAACTTTTTTATTGGAGTTTACTGCACAAACCCTATTTATAGGAAACCGCCACTGTTTACAGTCCATTTATAAAGGAACATGCGAAGCTGCGCAATTTCGTGGGTAGTATCAAATGTAACAGTACCTATTCTTATGATTATGTACCTATTCTGGTGATTTAAGAATTTTATTACAGATAGCTCAATGTGCCAAGAATTGTACTCCCACAGAGGGTAAGGAACCACTTGCTTTTAAACAGAACAAACGAACGCTTCGTTTAGCGTATGATCTATCATGTAATATTGCTTCATCTGAGGGATCGTACTTGTTAAATATTCTGATGAATTTAATTTTATATCTAGCTCACTGTGCCAAGTGTTGTATTCTACGGGGGATAAGGAACCACTTGCTTTTAAGCAGAACAAACGAACGCTTCGTTTAGCGTATGATCTATCTCGAAATATTGCTTCATCTGAGGGATCGTACCTGTTAAATATTCTGATGAATTTAATTTTATAGCTAGATCACTGTGCCAAGTGTTGTGCTCTACGGGAGGTAAGGAACCACAGAACAAGCGTTTCATACTTCGTTTAGCCCAGAGATTCTCAACGTGGGCAATATCGCCCCCGGAAGGGGCGTTGAAGTGATCCAAGGAGGCGGTGTGGTGGCAAGGACTGAAATGGGGGGCAACAAAAATATTTTTCGTAAATTTTCCTTATGAATTCAAATTTGTCGTAGGCACCTTGCATCGTGAATCTAGAAACAAAATGAAATTTCAATTATTTTATTGATTTATAGATTTTATTTATTTATTCATTTCTGTTTATTTATGAACAATTTTCATAATATAAGCAATTATTAAATAGAATGGAGTGTACGTACCGTAAATTATTAATATACGAGTACAATAGTGTATCGTGAACTCCTCACTAGGAGAACCAGTACTGAGGTGTTCACGTATTTATGATATAGTATTATTGTGAAATGGTAATATAATTATTAAGAATAATAAAAAGATTGTAAAAGGGACAAAAATGCAAATTAACTATTTATATTTAATGTAAATGTTGTTATATTTGATTTTGTGTGATTACGTCATGAAAAAAAAATCTGTACCTTTTGATTTTATCCAGATCGAGATATTAAGTTGTATTAAATATGTATGCATGTGATTATATAGTTTAATTGCATAGTATTTAAAATGTCTTTGTCCGTGGGCGGTATATTTAAATTTATTTATTTACTTCCATTACATTCTTATACATGGACATTTACAAATAATAGTGAAAAGGTACATATGTATTATAATAGATAACATAAAAAGAAACAACGCAATTTGACGCTTTTATCAATAGATAAATAGTTTCAAATAACCAAGCTCTACTCGGTGAAAAAACCGTACTAAAGTATGCTCGTATACTGTAACATTGAGGTGCCAAATATTATACGAGTACATCAACAACGTAGAAGTATTTGTTCCCCAGATGTTGAAGTTGAATTGTCATAATAAAATGGTACTGTCCTGTCCTACCAGGTACATGAAATCAATCAAATATAGCAGGTCAGGGGTATAAAACACTAAATAAACACGTTAAATGGCAAATAATTTTACGTTCAGATAATATTTCTAAATTTAATGAATAAAGTAGATAATCGTAGTCTATGCATTCTCTAGGAATATCCATTCTAAAATTTACGCATCTTAAGAGTTTTAATGGGATATTAAGGGTGTAGTTTGATATTGTTAAAATAATAATTGAGGTGGATTAAGAGTTGTTTTTGTCATCTTCTTTACGGTGTTATAACACTTAACCAATTTTCTCGGGACATGTTGCCAGGTGAACAATAATAAACTACATAATATAATGTGTAAAATTTTCATATAAATATTTATAAATAGCAAAAAAACTATCATAAAAAGGTGAAGAGACCGTGTCAGTGTGTAGAGTCGACAAAGGAAACGAAAGTATATATATATATATATATGTAGAATAATTTTCTCTGTTTACCCGCTTAATGTAGTCCTTAGAAGGACTTTTTAACTCCTGACGTTTCTATTTAGGAACTAGATTTTCTTAGTAGCGCTCTTCAAGCAAACGGCTTCTCCAAATATTTAATAGACAAATCCATAAAAAAAGATTAAAAAAATTGTTCATGAACCAGAAGAGCCACCTCTCTCGATAGCCATTCTTCCATATATCAAAGACTCCACAGATAAAATTAGCCGAATCCTCAGAAAGAATAAAATCAAAACAATTTATAAATCGAAAAATAAAATCTCGTCTCTGTTAAGAAGTCCGAAAGACCACATTCCACTTGCATCACATGGTATTTATACAATACCTTGCGGGGCATGTGAAAAGGTATATATTGGACGGAGTAATAGAAAAATATCGCGTAGAATTGCAGAACATAAAGTAGATGTCACAAATAAACGCGTAACGTCATCCTTAGTATAACACGTCCTTAATGAAGGTCATAAAATAGATTTTGATAATACCACGACAATAGCTAGCCCTTACAATGAAACAAGAAGGATTTATCGCGAAGCCATCGAAATTCATAAACATAAAAACAATATGAATACTAGAAATGACTCAGTCAGAATTCCCGACACTTGGAAAGTCATAATTGATCAAAATTCCCCGATAACATCACATCCAAAATTATTAGAATTACCCTCAACTTTCTTAAATAAAACCATTCGGGTTACTACGCGCAAACAGCCTATTAAAGGCCCCACCCCTACCTCCACCCATTTATCGACACGCGTGTTGCGTCCTAGACTACTAAAATGATTTGCAATCACTTAGGTTTTGACTTTTGGATTGAACGGACACGTGCAAGCGATCTGTTCAAAACAAAACTCAAGACATAAGGCCTCTGAAGATGGACAATGTGATTTGTCCGAAACGTCGGGAGTTAAAAAGTACTTCTAAGGACTACATTACGCAGGTAAACCGAGAAAATTATTCTACATCTTACACCCGTGAAAATCTCAACCATAACATATATACATATTTAGAATTCATCGCGTTATTGCGCAAAAAGAATATGAGGGGGTGGGAGGGCGTTGTTAAAAAATATAGTCCAAGAGGGGGCGGTGAGATAAATAAGGTTGGGAACCTCTGGTTTAGCCTATGTTCCATGATACATATTGAGATATTAAACGTGTTAGATATTCCGCTGAATTTAATTTTATGGCTATCTCAATGTGCCAAGGATTGTATTTATTTTGCTGAAGTGGGTAAGAAACTCCGAACTAATCAGCAGAACAGGCAATTTCTTTATTGGCGTATGGAAAATACCTCCCATGTGGTTGACTTTAGGAAAATTAGTGAAATATGTAAAAATCAAACAAAATTTTGTTTGTACTTCAAGGTAAGGTTTTTATTTGTGAATATACATTGTTGCATCTACAACTACCATATACAGTTTATGTTTTATGTTTTAAACAACGATCCGTAAATCTCAAAAATCAGTTTTTAGTTCATCCTGAACAATTAATATTTTTGAAACATGGGAGCAGGGGAACTGTGCTTCAAACCTTATGAAGCACAGTTCATAAAGGCTGAAAAAACCCTAAGAAAAATATTATTTTTTTTACAGGAACTCCACACAGGAAATAATTTCCCTCAAGGTCTTTTAAAGGATCGGAAGGAGTGAACCTGGGTCTTGAAGAAACCCATCTTGTAAAAGGGAGGAAACGCAGAGGCGGGCAAATCATTCCACAACCGAGCTTTTGAACGCAAGAACTAGTCATAGAAGCGACACGTTCTTATGTGGCATGTCAATTAAAAAAATATTTAAAATATGGTAAATTTCTGATCAAAATTTGTTTTTCATGGATTTAATTAGAAACTTGTACGCTCACGTACTCATTTGGTCACAACGGAAGATCATAATAAAATGGACATTTTCGAGTATTCGATGCACAATAAATTCATACCCAAAGTCTCACACAGCCTACCTCTGGTCATAGAGTAATGCACGCCACAGCATATTTTCCCGTTGACGAGGATATGATCCATAATATTTAGCTTACGACGAATAGTTTAATGCGAATTTTTAAGCGAAATTCGTTATTTTCCGGCAAATAACGCAAAATTTTCTTATTCTCACGAGTTTTTCCGGTATTTTAACATAAACAAATAAGATTATACTCTCAAAATACTTCATATACGAGTATATGGATTTGGCAAGTTCAGATAGCCATAAAATGAAACGGTGCTATCGTCACCTTAATTTTTTGCCACTTTAACAGAAGAAATAAAAAAATAAAAATATCACCTTTTTTTCTAAAAAATAACACGGTATTTTCCAAAAATTACTCGACTTTCGCAAAAAAACGCGAATTTCGCCTAAGGAAAACGCGAAATTTTCAATTTTGCTTACAACAAATGTAGTTCAGTTGTGTTTCATGTAATTTACGACGTTATTATGACGAAAGTACATCTTTTTATTAAACGAAGAAAATCGTGGTTTTTTGTACATATTATATTGTTGGACGGTTATAACGTTGCGCGGAAAATATTTCTTAATTTAATATAATGACAAAATACCATGAACGAATATTCTCCCGAAAAATAGTCGTCAACGGAATATAAGACAGAATTAGAATTTACGAAAGCTGGAGAAACTATTTCTCCCAAAGTTAGCATCTTCAGTTAGTTAGTATCCCGGCCGATGTTTGTTTTTTTTTGTGTACAAATCTACAGTTTTATTCCGAGTTCGATGAATTTTTGCGTACTTGACCTTCAAAACAATATGAAGGTCACTGTCTATATGAGATTTCGAAAAACTACACTCATTTTCCATGTATCACCCCTTAAAGCCGAATTTAGCTACTTCTTGATGAAATTGATGAGGGGTAGGGGTGGGGGTAGGGGTAAGGGTAAGGGTAGGGGTAGGGATAACCTCAAAACTTTCCTAGAAACCATATAAACGCCGGATACTTCAGCTAGTACTCTATACAAGTTAGTAAACTACACGAACTTTAGCGTTAAACCTGAGCAATACTTTTCCGAAGATTCCTTTTTAGTACTGCATCAATCAAAGTTACATAACTTTTTATTATTCCAATGTCATAGTCATTAGGACAAGTACATAGAGAAATGGTTACATGCAATGAGAAACATTCCCATTTGTAAGAAAATTGTCCGCCTCATGGCTCGAGTTTTTATTTATTTATTCAGAACCGCACAAGAGACCCATTGGCCTAGAGCCAAGGGCTTAGATACCGTTACCCCCCGGGGAGACACGAAAGGGAGGACATTACGGCCCCCGTGGCCGGGAACCGGGGGGAACTAGGAAACTTTGGGCAGGGGGGAAATCGAGGCGAGGAAGACAAAAAAGGCGGCTAATTCGTGTCTTGAAGAGACCTTAATTACTAGAGGCACGAAAGGAAGGGGACCCATTTCGAAGACACTGATTGAAATCATTATTATTTGATAGACACGAATGGAAGAATGATGCGGGTTAGGTGAATAATATCCACTGAAAAAGGTTTTATTTTATACTTCAATGTAACCTACTTATTAGTATGAATCTGGGTTTTTTGACTTTTGGCAATTTCTTATAACCAAACTACGTTCGTAATTTTTACGTATTCTCTGGAAAGTCCGAGCAAGCAAGAACAACAGCAGCATAAATACTGCTGTGTGAAACGATGCAACGCAGAAAAATGTCAATTGATCAGTGGTATGCAGTCCAGAAATGCTGAAAAGCTATGCCTACCGTAAGAAAAACGAACCATTCAAAAAAGAAGAAATATAATAGACAAAAAAACACTACAAATTTCTGTTAAAAATTAATTTATTAATATTAATTAATGTTGTGTACCTTCTTTATTATTTGTTATTTTTTTATTTAATGTATATCAAATTTAATAATGTTGTTATTTTGTTTTTATTATTGTGAAAGCTATTTTGGCGTTCGAAAGCCAGTTAGAAAGTGTCATTGAATGCCGAAACATCTGTCGCAATAATAAAAATGAAAAATACTTGCAGAAGTTAATAATAACGTTATGAAATTTGATTTAAATTAAATAAAAAAAATAAAAAAATTAAATGGAGTTCTACGAATTAAACACAAAAAAAATGATAACCTTATTTGATGATTTTATACATTTTGGTTGCAAAACCCACCTTTGGCTATACATTTGACTTCCTCAATCTATTTTTTTTTTGGGATACATAACGCAAGGCCATGCATCCGCATACTGCTTGCACTGAAGCTGTGAAACATCCAGTTTTCAACAGTCTTTTTTGTACCCGCTAGTACGCAAGCCACTCCAATTGATGTAGGTGGAGAAAAACTAGGTAAAATGGCGAAGGAATATATATTAACAATTGGCCTAGGGCCGCGGCTGTAATTGTAAAGGCATTCAAGGTAACCGTACTAGTAGACGATTGTTATTGCTACACTCAGTGGTTTGTTTGCCGCCGTACAACAAGAAACTCCGATCCATTTTTATTTACTTTTCATCAATATTGACCTTTAACTTATATACCACCATTTTATTTATTACTTTGTTTTCATACTAAAAATTATATGTTTTGATATTTTAAACATACCAAAGCGGTCGGAATCCGAACTGGCAGGGGGTGCGTGACGTCATACAAGCGTCACACGGCAACACGGAATGAATTTACAGATAAAGATTTTTTAGCCTCGTGAAGTCGATCTAATGATACCAAGCAAATAGGGCGTTTTGATGATATGATGTTTTAATTCACTTTTAAATAACGATTTATAAATTCTACGTATGATTACACATGATTAAAGTAATATATTAGGAATCGGCATTTGTTGATCCATATATTGTACATGAATGTGTATATATTTTTAAGCTATATTAACATTTTAACTATTTATAAACATTTATAAATATTTTCTCTCTACTAGCTTCTAGAGCAAGAACAAACTGCTTTGTCTAAACACTTATACGTTTATGATGTTCATAACGAAAAGCAGAAAATAATTTATTAAAAAGACAAAATTTGTAAATCTTACCAACCTTTCCATAGTAATTAAAGAAATCGTGATTGAAAATCATCAAGAAACCAATCAAAATGTCACAAGTTTCTTTTTTTACAAAATATCTCAAGATATACAAATAATGCCCGCGACCAGCCAAGGCAGAGGCCCAATGATTCACATTTTTGGGAAGTTACTTTTTTTAATAAATTATCGTTTTTTTTACCAATGTAAAGTTCAAAAGAAAAATCAAGGTCAAGGTAGATCACGATGAATATTGCGAATGGCAATTTTATTAAATAATAAATACCTACGTTCTCGGTCCATTGAACACGGTACCTACCTTGAAGTTATACCCCCACCACTTGTTTGTATCTTACATCCCCGAAATGAGAGTAATTATTCATACACGACAGATAAGCTAGAGAAAATGTTAGCCGCCATTATATTCTGGAACAAACCCAATCCGGTTGTATAAGAAGAAACTGCTTCTTGGTTTATCCAACCAACACCGAACTAGTTTCCGGGGGTTTTCTGCCATATACAGCATGATATAAAATAGTGATGTACAACTTTTTTAGATCAATTTATCAATTTTTAACCAACATTATTAATAAATTAATTAAAAACTGCTTTGTAATCACCACTTTATTTATATACATATCATCAACATGTTTCGACAGCGATGCTTTCCTCATCAGGAATATACAGAATAAATATGTATATTATATTTATATATTAATAAAGTGGTGATTACAAAGTAATTTTTAATTCATTTATCATCATACTTCTGTCCTATGTTTGTGAAAGCTACTACCTACTCGTATATCGTATTGTTTTAGGATTATACTAATTTCAACAATTAATTAGGGGTTTTTCAGCGGCATAGCGTAGCGATAAACTCTCGGGCTTCGGGCAATATCCCAAACTGTATTTTTTTTGTCATTTATTTGTTACAAAAAATTACATAATTATAACATAATACATAATTTTTTACTTCGTGTTGATCTACTCTCTGTAAGTTGAGCTCCAGCATCTCGTGGTTATGGGAGGAGTATTTACATACGTAATGAAAGAATAATAAAAACTTTTTTAATTGTTCATATTTCAAAGATTCGGTTTCATTAATTATGTTTTTTGATAATAATATATTGTACCACCTTCTACCCAAATTCAAGTAGCGGTGTTGTGCTGTGGTCGTTCTTAGCATTGGGATGGCTATTAAACCATTTGTTTTGAATCTGTTGCTTATACTATCAGTGGAGTGAATTTTGTTGATAAAAATTGTAAATTTGATATAAGGCGTTTCTTTTATATAATTCTGTAATAAATGGTACATTAAATCCACGAAATATCTCTACAGTGGGGAAGTCGTAAGGTTTTTAACGATGATTTTAATGACTAATTTTTTATCGACTACCTTTACTTAGAATAAAAATGAAGTACGTATTAAACTATAACGCACTTCACAAAGGCTGAAAAGCTGTGCCTACCCTGAGAAAAATGGATAAATACATTACAAAAATCAGCGGAAGATGATAATAAAATTGCCATTTTTGATCAATGAATGTACAATTCATTCGCGAACATGAAAAGCTACACACACAACCTACCTTTGACAATAGATCAATCCACGACACTGCTACCTATCCATAGGCGCTAAGTACCTACAACATAATCATGTCCAGAGGGAAGGATTCTCTCAATATTGCCATGGTGAAAGACCACCATTGAAAAGTTATTTAAAATGGCCTTTTTCGTGACAATAGTCGTGTTTGGTGACCGGATCTGAGCAACCAGGCACTTCTTCTTCCCCACCACCATACACCAATTGGAGTGCCGTAGTCGGTTGATCCAGACGGTTGAGACTAGTTGGGGAATCTCGTGCGGTATTCGCATTAAAAAAATATGTTTTGGATATTATTTTATGTGCAAACTAACAAAAATACCAATACATTGGCAATCGCAAAACACTACCCCTCGCTTAAGGGGATCCACTTCTTAAAATACTAACTAAATCACGCACTCCTTGTGCAGGTGGCGAAAGGGATGAAATTCCCGATTAACACCGGCCGCGTGTTTCGATTTACGAAAGAAAGATCATTAAAATGCGTGTTTTATATTACTTTGTAAAGCTCAGGCATAAATGTTACATTTTTCGATCGTATCCTACAAAATTTAATTTGCCACGATTAGCAATATGACAAAAAAAGATTTTATAAGTAGTAGTTTTGGAACTTTAAATTATTTTTTAGGTCTGATTCTTTATTTTTTTCTAGGCTTATAAAAAGACTCATCAAAAAAATGCTGGATTAATCATAGACCAAGGTGTGTTCTACTTGAAGTATTTAATTAAATCATGTATGATATATCTAGGCCATCAAATTTACAAAAAGAAAACACATGATTTTGGAATAGTTCGCATTGCACAGCCTACATAGGAATGAATACATTTATGCTGCACTCTAACTGAATTACGGGTTTGAACTTAGGTATTTACAACATTACTTTTAGAGCTATTTTTTAATGGTATTTAACCGTGAAATATATGCATTAATTATTTACCGAGTTATATGTGCACCAATCCCATCTTCATCAAGCGAACAAACGGAGATTTAAAAAAATATTATTATCTAGCGGTCGATCCATAAATAATAACATAATCTAACAATACATCCATTTGGGTAACCGCGAGAGTTGTGACAGTAAATGTACATGCATATATGTCGTTCGAAGCATAGGTAATATATTTGTTATTGAATGCGTTTTAAGGCGAAGCTATCAGTGACACCGCTATTTCGATTAATCTGTACTACGAATCGGTTTACATAATGAAAACCAACAAAATATTCTTTGGATAAATAAAACCGTTTTCTTGAAATTTTCTTGGTAAGAATTAAAATTAACTTAATATAAGCGTAAACTATGGTAATAAATACATATTTTTTTACTCCAATTTAGAATCGAACTCGAATCCCTCCATCTCCAACCTCGGCCGCTGGACCTCCAGCACCGACCCCCTCCGTCTCCGCCCAAATTCCATCTTATACCTTCCATTACCTTAGTGAGAGGGCTATAATATAAGATTGCTATCAGCAAGTGCCGCTAGCACATAAAACACAGCTTACAATTCTTTGAAATAAATTAAGTAAAATCCCTACAGTAGCAATAGGCAGCCCGCTCACTGGGTAGAGAAGATAATCTCCACATTTATGCACCTCTAACAAAAGTTGACACAGAAAGAGGGAGAAGTGTTCCCTGGCACAGTACACAAAAATTTTGCAGTACGATATATACGATATAATATACATATTTTCTTTAGAAAATTTAGTTTTTAAAAATATTTCTTTATAGCGAAGATTATTTCTAAAAGATTCCTTTGATTATTTTTTTCATTCTTAAAAAGTAAATAAAAACCACTTTACAACAAACATTTTAAGACTCCGCTTGCCAAGCGAATTTTATGACTATTACATATTTTCGTGGTGACATAAGACACACAGCTTTGGCTGGTATATTCCTCTTAAGATTTCATTTTATTCCTTTCTAGGCTCAGCTTGACCGAAATGTTGCTACACCAATGATTATGTTTATTATTTGGAGAAAAATATAAATAGAAATTTCACGAAAATGTTTGTTTTATAGTGTCTTCATTATGATTAATTATCATGAAACCATACGAACATCGCAGAACCGAAAGTCGCAACTTTGCAAAAA
>JAHDVE020001777.1:0-74464 GCA_022606495.2 Halesus radiatus | reverse complement strand
ATTTTTAAGGGATTCTTCTTAGGAAGCATTTTTGACAGGTAATAAATTATTTTCATTCAACGAATACAACCAGTGTGTATTGTTAATTATGTTCTCCTTTAGTTTTTTTTTAATGTTCACTATTAGTTTTTCAACTTGAAAAACATTAAAGCCGCCGTGTTTTATTTAGGTTATCCCATTGATATACCACTCTGGTTAGCCATAGATTACATATTCAAAAGAAGAAGGTTTTTTTGGGTAGAATTTTTTCAAAATGGAAAACACAAGTAGATATATTTTGAAAAATAATTTTGAAAAGTAGGTACCTATTTAAGAACTTCATTTTTTAGATAAAATAAATGTTTCGAATGAAATATTTTTTTAAAAATGAATGTTTCTTTATTTAGAGATAGTGATAGTTGTCACAAGGCATTACTTTCGCTGTAAAATCAACTATGGCACCCAAACGACAAGCAATAATTCATAACTTTATTCCAAAAAATATATAATAATCCAGGGCAAGGCCGAGTACATATCAGCAAGTATACAAAAAAAAAACAAATGTACTGTTATTTAAGTTTGAACGTGATTTTGATAGAATAAAAAGGCTGGAGTTCCTTGTTCCTTGAAAAGTATCATTTAAAATTTGTTAACTTTGTTTTAAAATGTGAATTCCGCATAAGAGTTCCAATTGCTCCCAACCCTGATGATATCATGTTGTGAGGCTGAGGGTAGCGTGGAGGGGAAGAAGGTGGGAGGTAACACGGTTAGCGATCAAAGTTAAATGAAAACAAAACGTAATTGAATAATGTACCCTAACTTCCTATGGAGCGTGCATATTGGAGTTTGGGACCTTCCCCACCCGAGCCGCTAGTGGCCGTTATAATCGTCACACATGGCTGCCTCTCGCCCCAATTCTATATCACCTGAGCCCTGTAACTGAGTCTACCTGCGAGCTTATAGCAGAGTACCACCTATCTTCTAACTACCCTCAGCGCCGAATCTGCCATACGTTCATACTGAGCAAAATAGGCGCAATCTCTGAAGGGGCGCCGAAATTATTCCCTAAATCATTTTAAAATTACCTATAATGTTCCATAATACGCAATAATTATGTTTTCTGTTACGCTGGTAATATTACAATTCGTATCTAGGTCTCTAGGGCGCCGAAGTGTACACCGAAGGATAATCAAAAAAATTAGGGAAAATTTTATTGTCACAGAATTTTTTAACTATTTTTTTTTTCAGTTTTTTTACACAGGAGACCCCGAGGGAAATAATTTCCCTCAAGGCCTATACCATCTTTGGGGATACTATGTGGAGGATCTTTTAGAGGGTAGGAAGGAGAAACTTGGGTCTTGAAGAGACCCATGTTATAGGATGGAGGAAACACAGTGGCCGTAATAGATAAGCGAAGAGCCGGTTTTTAAATGAATTATTTACGTACGATTTAGGCCCTATATGCCGCAATATGTAGCTAACAACCAATCAGGAGGCCACACTTTTGTTCCTACGTTTTAAATGGCAGAGTTAAGTGGCTTCTACATGAGCTTTCCAATACTAAAAAAACCACGGTGTCCGAAGATTCGACCATTCGGTCGTCCTTTACAGTTATTTCAAAAAAAGTTTTTTTCAACGTTTTTTATGTTTTGTGTTGTTGTTCAAGTTCCAGCGGTCTCATTATCCGAAGGTAAGTTTTCTGAAATTTGACATATCAAGTTATCCTAGATACTCAATGGTCCAATAACTGTGTTCAGTGATAGAATACTCGCATGCCACGTTCGATTCCCACCCAATAAGGTCTTTTTTTAATGTGTTTTCCTTTTTTTTTCTTGAACGTGTGGAAGTTGAAAGCCTGAATTTAATGGGGGGAGGAGGGGGGGGGGGGTATATTATAGAACCGGCCCTGACTACCTTCTATTACCGACACTGTTGCTATACACAGTTCATTCTCTCATATAGATGGAAGTCACTTTGACTCAATCATTTTAAAAGCTTTCAAAGGCTTTCATTTGTCGAACATGCGACAAAATCATAAATGTATTTAAAATTTCGTCATTCCTAACGAACATTTACTATTTCCCGTAGACCGTTAGATTATGAGTCGCAACTGTAACAATAATTTTGAGACTGAGTCATTTAAAAATTCGCTTGTAACTAGACTTCACGCAGAAGGTAATACTTTTTCTGATATAGTAGATATGTTCAACTGGACGGAATGTAAATACAAGAAAACTTTAATAGCATACATTCTCAACAACTACTAACAAGTTACGTGTCTAGAGCGTAAGTACGAGTGAATATGCTGCGTGTTTTGCACATTTTCAATTTTTGAATTGTCAATTTTTTGTAAACACTAAGAGCACAGTTAATTTATTTTGCAACTATGCGTATAATAATAATAATAATAATAATAATAATAATAAATGGATTATTTCTATAGCGCCGTTTTCGTGAGAAAATCACCTCAAGGGCGCTTTACAACATAATTTATCTAACCTATACTTTATCACTTAGACTTATATATAATAATTTACATATTAGATTAATTACTAATGGCTTACAGCTAAGATTTATAAATAGAAAATACCTAATTCAGACTTATAATTAGTGACTTACATCTAAGACTTCTATAGATAGCGACTTACAACTTAGACCTGTAGCTAGTGACTTAAAACTAGTGAGAGAGTCTTACAACTAACATATTTACATTTTAGAATAAATTATGTACAAAATGTTACTATTTGGACAATCAGAACATAACCTGATATTGAACAGCAGTGGGGCGAGTATGTATATGATACATAACAGCTGCATTTGTATGCCTCTGATCAGTTTGGCATGTAGCTGTATGATATTTAAGTCTATAAGGCATGATAACATACATAAGTAGAAATATAAATTCAGCTACTGTTCGCCTTTGTTTCAAATTATCTTGGACTATACATAGATAATTATATTGGATTATACATAGATAATTATATTTGATTATACATAGATACTTATATTGTATTATATATAGATAATTATATTGGATCATAGTGACTTAAAACTAGTGAGAGAGTCTTACAACTAACATATTTACATTTTAGAATAAATTATGTACAAAATGTTACTATTTGGACAATCAGAACATAACCTGATATTGAACAGCAGTGGGGCGAGTATGTATATGATACATAACAGCTGCATTTGTATGCCTCTGATCAGTTTGGCATGTAGCTGTATGATATTATACAATATGGATTTAAAGGTACAAATCTTGAAAAGCAAGAAAAAATAATGTGTACAAACAGGTGTGAAGCAACATAATCTCTGGAAACGTAAAATTTATTAGAAATAACTTATTGAAATTTAAGTTAGCTTCGTACTGACGAGTTACACAATACACGCGAGCCGCTAGAAAATAGGAAATGAATAATTTAGCAGTCAAAAGGGCAAAATAAAGTGTATGAAATCAATTGTGACTATAAGGGTATATTTGGGATTTCCCATCAATATTCAAGTATTAATTAACTTACTTGCTAGTTGGGTTGTGGTCCGTCAGTACGAATGAGGATTTAAGATTAAGTCCCAGTTGCGACTGTTTTTATTCTTCTTTCTGTGTCTTTATCTATTTCGTATTTTCATTAATATTATCGACTTAAATGATTAAAAATTATTGTCTTTCTTTGTTTTTATTAGCACATCTATACACAATTCGTTATACATAATATTTTAATGTGCCTTTCTCACAATGGATATCCTGTGCTGAGACAGCCAAATTTACAAATATAGCTATATTTTTTACCATCAGCTTTTCAATTACAATCCATCTCCTCTGTAGATACAGTAAAAATCATTAATTGCAATAGAAATAAAAGTGGCCCCAAATAGCTACCTTGTGATAATCCCTACTACAAATGAAAATGGACATTTTTAATTCTGTTGTAACATAAATATTTATAATTGACTACAAAAGTTGCAACATTTTCTAAAGATCTCAATATTAGGTTCTCAATCTGGTTAGAGATCCTCATGTGAATAATTATTCACACACAAAATGGATGATGTAACTTTTTTAAGCATTTTGTAATTTTGCATAAATAAACAAAAGTTTTATTACGCTGATATCAGGAATTTATGGAATGTGTTAAACTAATAAATGATATAATGATTATGTAGAAAGACACTGGGCACATACTTAATAAATAAACAGATTTTATTATTTAACCTATCAGCAACGATTCTGAAAAATTATTGTTGATTTTATAAACATAAAAATGGTTTTATGAGAGAAAGATTCTGGAGAGCCGATGATTACCATATTGCCTTTGATTCTATTTGGAAAGTAAACAGTTTGAAATAAATATTTAGCAGTACACACATCATCCAGAAATTTAACATTACGACTGTCAATGGGTCAGTAATATTCGGAAAATATCTGCTTGAAACAAGTTTTCTTATTACAAAGTCTGGACTTTATATTGCATAAGTTGATATGACATGGGTAGGAATTCTCAAGAAAGCTCTTCGAGAAATTATGGTGTGTATTCTACAAAATGTTTTAATAAATTATTTTCTTTTCCCCTTTCATTGTACATAATATTATGGTACCCACAAACTCTTAGAAACTTGTGATCGATATAGGTATGTCATAATATATATATATATATATTATAAATGCATGTTCCCAAAAAATCTTCTTAAAATGCTTATATTGTTATCTACACCAATTGATTGACATTACAAGACTTTCCTTCTATGGTTATGTATATACATATTTGTTATTGTCCTTTTCATCAGGATCTGAAATTAGTAAACACGGTTAAAGTTATTTCGAGAAACGTTTCGATTCAGAATGGTGGTATTTTACAAGAACTGAGACCACTGAGAGAATCTACCGCTCCGGAACGTGTCACAAATGTACCAAACATCTTCTAGTAGATTCTATAAAATGTAATAATGTAGATATTTTCCTTTGTGTTTTCATATTATCAATACAAAATACTTCAAAATTTAGAGTTCGACATGGAATGAAGATTCTTGGGAAATACATATTTATTTATTCATTTCTATTTATTTACAGAAAATTTTTATAATATAAGCAACTATTTACCCGTCTCAGAACAGACATCGTCTAGTGAGACGGGAAAAGTACATGTAAATGCTTAAATTTTATGCCAATAAACGCCCGGGTTGCCGGCAATGAAATGAATGAATGATTATATAGAATGTGAATATGAATACTGTAATAACGTATCGTGAACGCCTCACTAGGAGAACCTGCACTGAGTACTGAGGTGTTCACGTATTTATGATATAGTGTTATTGTGAAATGGTTATACAATTATGTTTGTAAATAATAAAAACAAAATTAAAATATTGCAAAAAAGACAAAAATGCAAATTAATTATTTATATTATTTAGTGTAAATGGCATTATGGAAAAAAATCTGTTCCTTTTGATTTCATCCAGATCCAGATATTAAGTTGTATTAAATGTGTTGGTGTATTCTCTCTTGTTTTTATAAAGATAAAGGCATGTGATTATATAGTTTAATTGCAAAGGTTTTAAAATGTCTTTGTCCGTGGGTGGTATATTTTAATGGGATATTAAGGGTGTGGTTTATTGAAGATCTCATTGAAATACTTGATTATTGGGATTGCAGGGGAATTGATTTGACGGCCTCCATTGTCGAGGGGTAAGACTCTCGACTACGAATCCGAAGGTCGCGGGTTCAAATCCCGGCGTGCGCAAGTAAATTTTATTGAATTAATTTGCGATGTTTCACAAATAACTAATTTGAAAATAATATATAGTATATTTGCGCACGTTCCAGAGTGGAAGATACTCTCAGTATCGCCCTGGTGAAAGACCACCATTCAGAATTGAAACGTTGTTTGAAATGGCTTTTAGCCGTGTTTGGTGACCAGATCTGAATAGCCAGGTATTTCCCCACCTTCATCTACCCCTTCTCCTTCCCCTCCCCAATACTTTCAGCCTCACAACATTCCCCAATTGGGGATGCCATAGTCTCACTGGCTCCAGACGGTTGGTAGCAGTTGGGACTCTTGTGGGGCATTCATGTAAAAAAAAAAAAATGAAGATTAGTTTTGAAGAGATGAAGGATTGCAAATTTAGCATAACGTTGTTCAATTGTCGTAACGCCTAAAAGCTTGAAAATTTCAGCAGAATCTGTCAAGCGTGGTACTTGAATATATACCTACCCTTTGTATGTTCCCGACACCATTTAATTAAATTTGCTTTTCTATTATTATTGTTGTACGTCCCTACATGAATTGCTCTCTACTATATGATTTAAGTTAGTATCTGCTTTTTCTCGTCTCGTATTCGTGTAATAAATAACATTTATAAGTTCAATTTTATTAAATTTATTTGACCCATTCCATTGTTTATTTTATGCACAAATTAGTTATGTAACAATATAAATTACATTGTAATTGCACAGTTTTCTTCACTATCACAAATTTCACCTGCAAAATACTTTTTTACTAATCTATAAATTAATGTCAGGCCTAATTATTGAGGGGAGAGGAACGTCGGAGAGGGATTATATAAAAATTCGAGTTAATGATTACGCAATGCGATGAACAAAAGATTTTTAAAGAAAACATCTTTATTACAATTCATCAAAATTAAACCAGAAATATGACCCTTTTCTGACCGTCCTACGTTAGTTTTACAAAATATTTTAAAATTTAGAATATCCTCAGAAGATAACTACGACAAGAAAAACTTTTCAAATAAAGAAAAGTGTCTAGTTTAATTTTTTCGTAAAAATTAACTTTAACGTTTTTTTTGAAAGCGGGTTAAAAATCTATGATAATTAAAAAAAAATTGGGAAAGGATTGCAATCATTATTCTCCAGTTTTTAAAAAGAGATTTAATATTTGGTAAAACTTACTTAGAATGGTCGGAAAAGGTCATATTCATAAAGGTCATATTTGATAAATGCTAAACCAATCTAATTTTTTAGAATACTGAGGCATTTTGCTCTTTTTTATGTTGTCTTTTAAGATGGTCTCCTTGATTGTATAGCTCCTTGATATCTGATTTATTTACTCTATTTTCCTCATTCTTAAATTGTCTATTAAGCAAATATGATGATCTCCTTGATTGTACACCTTGTCACACAACAGAACCTCTCGTTCCGTTACGTAAGCACATTTGTATTGGCAATCTTAGTAAAGTTCATCAATAGATCTAATATATAAAATATCCCCGTAATATATAAAACATCCCCGACTAGCTCACCTCAGGGTAGATGGATGTATACGAAAAAGGGATACATCCGTCTTTTAATCGTGTTGTCAGTTCGTTGATTGGCGATTTTCGAAATTACCGCTTAGTTATCATCAATAAAAACAAATACATATACATAGGAACAGGAATAGGGAATTCAAAATAAAAACAACTCTCTTTTGCTATATACCAAAATACCTGGCAGTTAGGCCTATATTTGATAGCTGAATTTAAAGGCTCTAGGAAAAGCTTTAACCTTTCTGTGGACGCCTTCAGGTTATTAAAGGATAGAATGAATTTGAATGATAAATGATTTCAGTTTTATCTAAAAGCAAAAGGGAAATAAATAAATAAGTAAATTGGAACGGAACCCGTTGTTGGGTGCAGGAGCTGGCGACAGGACGAAGGCAGCGGACAGGTCGGCTCTCCAGACTAGAATGGCTCTCCCCTGTCCTTCCAACTCCCTCCCCCGCCGTCGGCCTAACCCCTCCCCCTCCCAAATGAAGCGGCCATAGACAACTCATGTTTATTTATGGTTAATTGATTGTATAGCTCATTGATATCTGCTGTATTTACGCTATTTTGCTGTTTCTTACATTGTCTAATGAACAAATATGATGGTCTCCTTGATTGTACACCTCCTTGATTTACGCTATTTTACTGTTTCTTACATTGTCTAATGAACAAATATGATGATCTCCTTGATTGTATAGCTCCTTGATATCTGCTGTATTTACGCTATTTTGCTGTTTCTTACAATTTCTAATGAACAAATGTGATGGTCTCTTTGATTGTATATCTTCTCCGTAGCTGCGAGAATCTCCCAAATTATTTAAGTACTTCTATCACATTAACAAAACTGTACTACTGTTTTTTGTTTCTCAATTTGTTTCATACTTGCTGATATCTTGGTATTTAAAAAAATAAATTAAATCGATATTACGTAATTGGAGTCTAGTATCTCTGTAACAAAACTGTTATACTGTTTTCATATTTTTTCCAACTTGTGTACATTGATCACAACATGCATTTACCTATATTGTTCAATTATTGCGCTGCTATTTGAATGATTATTTTTATTTATTGTTGTATTATATACTATTATTGAACTAAACTCCTGTTGACAGCTACTTGCAGTAGCTCAGCGGGTACAAATTCTCATTGTATGTAATTAATCTTCTTCATCTTCTATTATATAAAGAAGAACGTCCCGGGCTGTGTGTGTTTGTTTTGTATACAAATCTACAATTGTATTCCGAGCTTGATGAAATTTTGGACATTTGACATACAAAACAAGATGAAGGTTACTGTTTACATGAGATTTAAAAAAACTACTCCCATCCTCCTTTCCCACCTCTAAAGCCAAATTTTGGTATCTTGATGAAATTTTGCACAATTGACGTTCAATATAAAAGGAAAATTTCTGGGTAGAGATAGGGAGTAGGAGTAGGAGTAGGTTTGGCGCATATAAAAATTTACTCCAAACTATTAATAAGCCCGGGAAACGCCGGATACTAGAGCTAGTATAGAAAAAAAGTACATTATGTTTATAGTATTTCATATTAATGGAGTGCTGATACCAACCCTGATGTATGGCAGTGAGGCATGGAACTGGCAGAGGAAGGATGGAAGTAGACTGAATGCTGTAGAAATGATATCTCTGAGGCGAATGTGTGCTAAAACCATGTATAATCGTGTGAAAAATATTGAGGCTCGTAAAGAATGCAAGGCTGATGTAAGCGTATTGAGTAAGATTAAGAAAGGGACGCTTAGATGGTTTGGTCATGTAGAGCGATTGAACGAAGAAAGGAGTGAAAGGATAATATAGTACGCGAATGTGAATGGAAGAAGAAGCATGGCACGGTCAAGTGAATCAAATACTTGAGTCGGCCCATGTCAGAAGTCGTAATAATAGAAGAGAATGTATGAGACGATGTATGAATGTGAATGAAGCAAGAAGTGTATGCCAAGATCGAGTTGTTTGGCAGTCCGTTCTCTCTGCCTACCCCTGCGGAGAAACAGCGTGATGGTTAGTTAGTTAGTATTTCGTAATAATATTATCATTATTTCTAAAAAAACAGAATATCCCTCTCCTATGTCCCTCTCCCCCTTAATCGTATTACTCTAGTTTGTGGATAATATTTCAAACCTTTACACCGTAAACCACATTAACGATTAGTTTATTAATAAATGTTGAGTTTAGTGTAAACATCTGGTTTATGCTCATTACATAATATTATTTAAAGAAGACGTAATCGATGGATATTTTAATAGAGTGATTATATAATACTAACTAATGTGTACCCGGCCTTGCTCGGGATTATTTTTAATTTTTTTATTTTTATAAAGTTATGAAGTTTTGAATTCTCGCTTGTCGTTTGGGAGACATAATTGTTTTGATAGCTAAAGTAATGCCCTGTGACGACTATTACTATCTCTAAACAACAAAAAAAAACAAAATGAAAAATTTATTTCATTCCAAACATTTATTTTTTTTTCAAAATGTATATTAATAATAAAGTTTTTAAGTGGGTACCTATTTGTGTATTCAATTTTGAAAATATTCTACCCAATAAAACCTTCTACTTTGAATATGCAATCTGTGGCTAACCAGAGTATTATATCTATGGGCTAACCAAATTAAAATATGGCGGGTTCAAAGTTTTTCATACTAATTTTAAAACATTAGAGCAACAGTTTTAGTGATTTCATTCAAACTACTCTCTAAACCTTCCCGGCACTAACAAGAACAAACTGTGCTATTTTCAGCGAAACCGGTCCAGTAATTTTCGAGAAAATCGAGGACAAACAAACAAACAGACTTACATTGATTTTTATATATATAGATATGTTAACCTAAGAAGAAGCGTGCTGATACGAAAGCGCTGAAAAAAAAATCAACTAAATGAAACAATATTACTTTGTTTTAACCACTTTTATTTTATACGCCGATCGGTTTGGAACAACCATTCCTTCATCAGGGAAAATATATACTAACTTAACATGAATAATAATATAAAATTATCGGTGAACATTATATTAGATGTCGAAGTGGGGGTGGGGATGGGACTAGTAAAGAGTGAGGGAAGAGATAGAGATAGAGGGAGCGGTGAAAGGGAACATATTTAAGACGGGGCTGTAAGAGAGATTTTTTGATCGTTTAATAATAGAATCAATATTTTTCAAGGCTTTTAAATTATCTAAGCATTTTCCTGTATTAAATATTTATCCCTGCTTTTTTTTTATCAAAACTGTGATTACTTGAAATAATATGATTAGCGAATTAAAAAAAAGATTATTATTAAGACATCTTACATGTTTTATTACTCTAATGTTGAAATTACGACTTGTTTTTCCTATATTTATTTGTGTTATTTTCCTGTTGCGTATAAATATTTTTTTGTTATAATATTTTCACATAGGTAAATATTTGCTTTGAAAACTTTGTAAAGCCTAATTTTAAATAAGAATAATTAATAGTCCCATAATGAGTTCAATTAATTTCTCACGGGAGTGTTATATCGTTGTATGTATTATTTGATATTTAAAATAAACGTATATATATACCGGAGTGAGCCAATTTATGGTATTTTTATTCAGTATTCCTCAAAAAATTAGCAAAATTATTTCTCGTATAAAAAGCTTTTTTAATATCAGAATTACATTTTCATTGAAGCGCCAACTTTATGGTGTCATATTTTATTTAAAAAAAAAAAAACAATAACTGTTACTATTTATATTTTTATGATTACTGCCGACCGGGTTTCGCTACTGCAGTAGCTTCTTCAGGGGAGTATTTGCAATGAGTATTAAAAATAAAAGTGATGTAACAATGTTATTGTTTTATTTTTATTTTAAAATTATATTTATTTAATTGGGCATACCTACCTAGCAACGATGTATTTGTTTCTCACGAATCTTTATGAAGATAATGTCTTGATATTTCTTTTGCAATATTTAAATTTTCACTTCATATTTTGGCTCTTAATAAAGATTTTATGCTTCCTGTTAAGAATTCAATTCGCATTTTTTTTACCTTTCTTGGTTTATTATGGCTAAGTGTTCAAATTTAAGGAAAGTACTTCGTAAAATTCCAACGAAATCACGCACTCCTTATGCAGGTCGCGATAAGGTTAAAATTCCCAGTTAACACCGGCCGTAAGTGTCGGTTTAAGCAAAAAAATAATTACCAAAATTTGTTAATTATTTTATTTTGTAAATCTCAGGTATAAATGTTAGAATGTTTTTTCGTTATTTAAAAAAGAACTTAATTTGTCACAATGAACAAAACGACAATATCCGAAAAAAGGGATTGTAAGTAGGAGATTTTGCACTTCAAACATTTTTTTTGGGTGTGATAAATTTTTTTTCTAGGCTTATAAAAATACCCACCAAAAAACGCAAATGAAAGGCCAAGGTGTGTTCTATTTCCAGTATTTAATTAAATTATTTATGATATTTCTAGGCGATAAAATTTTTAAAGCAAAAACACTAGATTTTGCATTACTACGCATTGGATCGCTATAAGAGCAAAGAGCAGCACGAAGTATTTATCTGAAAAATAGGAACAAATGAACACCTGAAAACAATACAGTTTTTTAGTTGCACACTATATACGTAAGCACATCGAGTTTACATGATGTATCAAAAATTATACATATTTCATAAAAGTAACTGATTTTGTAACAATACTTTTGTAATGTCAAATTAGTAATTTGCGGAAATTCGATGTTTGACATCATTAAATTTACATTTATTTTATTATATTCAGTGAACTATTCAACGATTCGAGACATTGTTATTGCTACATTGTATTCAAACGATCAGTGGAAACAAAACCGCATTATGTACTTATAATATAATGGCCGCTTCTCTGTACGAGTGAATTGTACCATATTCCAGAGTAGAACTTACTTACCGTATCTCCCCGGTGATAGACAGAATCAAATCGTTGCCATAAATGGCTATTGCTATATTTAATGACCTGGAGTGCAATTCCCGTTCTTTTTAAGGATGATTCCTTATCTTTTTCCTAAGGCTTAAAGACTTCCTGATTAACTGCGAAATTCCGGAGAGACGTAGTAAAAAAATCCTATCAGATTATTTAAAAAACAAATTGTTGAAATATCTTCAAGTGACTAAGATTTTAAACCAAAACTTTTTTAAAACAATTACATTATATTTGAATGCATTTTAATCCATTTTTATTTTATTTTTAAATAGCATAAATATGCATTTTAACGAAGAATTATGTTTAGTAAAAAGATACCTACCTTACTAGATAGTAATGATCTGTTTATTCCGTCACTGCTTCTAAAAGCAAGATTTGTCGCCTGGATTTATATTTAGCTAATAATGTTTAATGTTGATAATAACGTAGTTGGTAATATGGTAACTTACTTAATATTGAGTTTTTCTCTTGTTAAAACTACGCAAATATTGATAATTTTAATGAATGTCATTCGATGAGTGACATCTGATAGCTGGCACCCGAGAGAACCGGAATCGCAGTTAAGCAAGACGTCTTTAAGCCCAAGGAAAATGATAAGGAATCTTCCTTAAAAAGAGCAGGAATAGGCCTCCTGATCTAAATAACTCAAGGCCTCCTGTTCAAAAATAGAAGGAGAGGAAATTCAGGGAAGGAAAAGGGTTAGTAGGAATATGGGGGTCGGTGTATACGGTGTATACGGATGTACTAATCCATCCCTCCCACTACGATGCAAGGCGATGGGTCGAGAGTCCGGATCAGGGGCGTTTACCTGCTTTCTGACCTTGAAACTCAATAAAGATATGTAATCTCTATGGTTTGTGTGTGACGTCAGAGTTATCGTTTGACCATAGAAAAAAACCGTTGTCGCTGAAACCTCAGTTTCATTGGCTCATAGCTAGTAATTTGATCTCTCGCTCTCTACCATAAGAAACTCGTGTAACAGAAAGAGAGGCTACGCGCAAGGAAACAACAGAGATGACATTGAACATAAGTTCAGTAAATTGTCAAACGTGCATATCTCGGACTGACAAAGTTAAATATTTTGAATTTATAGGTATCCATTATCCAACATGTTTAAAAGAGAGCCAGTTTCGTGAATAGTAATGAAGATTTACAGATTGGACTATATTGTCAATTCCACAATCGCAAGGTTTGCGTTAAATCTCTTTTGTATTGCATCGACCTACTTTATTCATGTATTGTATATATATAAATATATTTTTTTAAATTTAATTTATTCAAAAAAAGATACATAATTAATAATTAAACAAGGTTACAATATTTTTCAAAAGTTCAATATTTATATAAGATGTACCCCTATAATTAAGCTGAGCTTGTGTGTATGGGGGTGTGTTATTTTTTTTGTTCTTTGTTTATTTCTGTTATATTATTCAGTGTATATTTTCAGTGTTTTTTAAGTTGTGTTTCTAATTTTTTCTGGTAATGAATTAAAAAATTTAACTCCAAGATATTTATAATTAAATTGTCCCATTGTTTTTTTGCATTTTGGAATTAGAAGAAATGATGCTTGTCTAAGGTTTCTATTATTTTTAAATGGTGCAGTTTTGTTTAGAATATTATCTTTATAAATTTGCAAAGTTACATGATAGAAATATAATTCTTTTAATTTTCTGACTTTGAATTCTTTAAATAGAAGATCTGACGAGTATGTGTATGGCTTGTTTAGAATTGTTTTTATTATTAATTTTTGTGTTATGTAAAGAAGTTGCGTGTGATTTTTATAAGTTCCACCCCATCCTATTATGCCATATTGTATTATTGATTGGCAGAAAGCAAAGTACGTTATTCTAAGTAATTCTTTGTTTAGAATATGTCTTAAACATCTGAAGATGTATATATTTGTTAACTTTATATAGCTGCACAGAAATATAAGAATAATATTATATAATATACCGCACAGAGCCCAAGATGTCTTGGAACCTGTCCTGTTGTGTGTTATCTATTGTCTTGGTGAGATTAAAAATATTTAAACATGTAACTATGAGTTTTTCATTTTTTTCATTTGACATCTTTAAAAACATTTTTAATTTTAAAATATTTTTGGCTAATGAATGAGGGGGCATTATATATTGTCTATGGTCGCACCCTTTTTTTAAATGGCCTTGAGTTTCCTCTATATCCTTGTCGATGATTTTGTGTCGTCAGAGTTGTTCGATGGTGTGGCGATATGTCTAAATCGTGACAAACTTTTTTCATACAAAAAGTACGAAGATATCAATCTATTGAATGGTATATCTATGGTCCGGATGGAGAGGTCGAGGAGTCTCCCTCAACCAGTCTTTCCCCATCCGGCCAACAACACAGCTGGTGGGCAGACGCATCCGTCGTCAAGATCTGGATAAACATGAACTCCATGAATCCGGGCACCCCTGCTAAGTCACCCAACGCAGTGAACCACTTGGGGTGACTTATGCCAAAGGTGTTGGTTATCCAATTATTTGTTCCAGGAGTGGCGGTACCTATACCCGCCTTCCAAATCAAATTTGAGATATCTATTTATTTGTAGGAATCAAACAGCTTTTAATACAAATATATGTACAAAGGAAGTTTAACATAAGTTAAGCCAACAAAGTTTCTTATGCTAACAGATTTTTTTTTATTTATGAAGCTAACACGATAAAAAAAACATTAGAAGGAAGGGGGGAGAGGAAGAGGAAGATAGGATCGGGACAGGAGCTGCTTGCGATACATTTTATACTCGTGCATCAATTTGTGGTCGTACGTATTACTTCGGTTCGATATTTTAAAAGGGTATGTGAAGAATGTTGATATGGTGAAATTGTGCGTTATATTGCGCACAAATATGGGGAATTTGAGAATTTATCCTACTTAATATTTACTTACACGCTTCGTAACCTCCATTCCCCTACCTAATTCATTCAGCCTCCCAATACATTCAGAAATTGGGGATTTCATAATTACAAAGGGTTGTGGCAAAAATTGTTTCTAGAACAGATCGGATGTGATAACGGTTCAAAATTACTTCAATGGCGTAAGGCTAAAGGTGCCAAAGTCAATATCTAATATCAACGGTATAAATATACCATAAACAATAATTACATGTCACAGTTGACTACAAGCATAACAATATAGCATAAATAATTTTAAAATGTTACTATTAAATATGGAAATACGTCGTACAATGACATCAGAGAGTATATATAAAGAATAAAAGTTCATGAAGGATATAAAAGTGAAATATATGCGTACACATAAAACATATAGTAAACTTAAGTTATATTAATATTGATTGACAAGATATGATAGTATAGCCCTCGTGTACTTACCCTCTGTGCAGTTAAATAGATCCGCTACATCTGCGTATATATTACTAACTTCATGTAATCTAGGTGCAAGCGAGTGTTTGTAATGTTCAGTCCTGGTGTTGTTACATTCAAACAGGATTTTAGAACGAGTAGCTCTCGTGTGTATATGAAATTGAATGAGGTTAATTAAATCAGGACTGTCTATACCACCATTTACAATTCTGTACATGAATATCAAGTCGGAAGTAATTCTTCGATCTGAGAGATTTAGTAAATTTAGTTCTTTCATCAAGAAATTATAGTTAATGCTTTCAATGGGAATACCGAGTTTATAGTTATGACAACAAAGGATGACGATCTCTTTCCTAAAAGTACTATATTCCTCACATATAACAAGACTTTAAAGATGCTTGGCTTCCTTTGCATAACTTTACTTGGTTTCAAGTCTTTAGATTGACTGACGGCATTTATAAAATAAAGCGTCATCTATACCAGCACTTTGATGAATCCTACACAGTATTGTAGTGTGGGTAATGTGGTTTTATAATACTGTTTAAGTTTATTAAAATAAAATCTACCTATATTCAAGATTTGTCAACATTAAAAATTAAGAATAATATTGACAAATCTTGAATTTGAGATATGATATCGATGTAGATGACATAAATTGAAGTGGTCTCATTAGCTAAGTTGGTTAAGCGGTTGCCCCGGATAGGCAGAGGTCCTGGGTTCTAGTCCCAGATGCGAGTGAAATCTTTTTTAATTTCTGTCGTTTTTTCCGTTTTCATGTTTCATTTAGGTTATGTTAATATTATTTTCTACAATTATTAAACTTTTATATTACTTTAAGCTTTAAAAACTTTATGTATTATTTTAGATACCTCATTATATTCTGTTCCTAAAATCGATTTCCAGCTGGGCGTAAAATCAAATCAAATAAACAAATATGACCCGGCTAAAAGATATACCATGACAACGTCAACATATCTTATACTTATTTTGCCTACTCTTATGGGAGGCTGGCTTTCATCACCCTGCAGACCTCAACCTGGAAAAACTTATGCGGAATTCCACTCATACCAGTCACGTTGTTTGTATAGGTATTTTATAACATATTTTTCAGCATTCTTCCCCTGATTTATCTGGTAGGTAATCTTACATTTGTTATTCCTCATTTTGTGTTTAAATATAATAATAATAATAATAAATGAATATTTTATTACCTTTATTTTTTTGTAAAAACGTAAGAAATAATGTGATTTCCCGTAATGAGGATTTCATTATCATAATCATAAATTAAATTATTTTAATTTGATGAATTGCTGAAAAAATATTTATAATATGAGTTGTTTTATAAGTGCCGTTGGGTGGTTTCTGTGTCAGTCTGTATTTTGTGTTAATATCTGTTCTATTTCAGATCTCACTATGTAACGTATCCAGCGTTTTATTTGCGCTTTAAAAGTATTAATGTTATTGTGATTTTTGAAGGAGAGTGGGATTTTGTTGTAGAGTTTAGTACCTTAAAATAAGAAGCCCTTTTCTTCAAATGTTTTATTTGTGGTTGCTTGTTGGATGCGTTTTTGACTCTGAGATCTAGTGTTTCTAATATGTGTGTTTGTTGTTATTTCTTGTTTCTTTGTTTATATGAATGTAAAGTATTATTGTTTTAGAGTATAATTGTTTTATTGACATGATGTTAAGATTGTTGAAGATTTATGTGCTAGTTCTTACAGGAATTTTAAGTATAATCTTCATGATGACTTTTTGTGTTCTAATAGGTAAGAAACGAATATTATAGATAGTCACAAATACACCTAACCTAACGTTACCTAACCCAATAACACGATAATATACATTTGAACACCATTCATACACGATATGGCAATCAATCCATTAGCTACGGGGGTAGAAATTTATATAATTGCCTTCCAAACGACATTAAAAATGAAAGATGTACCAATGGGTATTTTAATACAAATGTATTTATCTACCTTTTATGGTACCTACCGTTCTGTTGAACTAAGTGATAAATGCATTTTTTCGAAAAAAAAAGAGTATGGATACATACATATATATATTAATTTGAAGCAGCTTAAACTCTTGAAATTTGCACAGCTTTTTGTTTCAAAAACTCACAGGTCATCAAAATATCTTCATCTCGCAACCTAATATTTTCTATCATCTTGTGCTATGGAGGTTTTAAAAACCGCAATAACAATATTTTATAATTGACAAAATATTATTTTATTATAATATTCAGCACCACGAAAATTGGTTTCGTTCAGCAAACAGAAAAACAGATTCATCATCCCGAGACGAAGGCATGACGCGATACCTGGAGTGTGGATGTACTGTACTGTACTTGTATAGTGCATGGCAGTGCCCCGCAACCTTTTCTCACCCATGAAATACAAAGTTTCTACCTGAAATTCGATGGCACGCCAAAAGTAAATAAAAAATATTTTCAAAATCGGACACAAATTTAATATTCAATTTTAAATTTTTATTTGTTAAATGTGTAAACATAAAAGAGAACTATTCCTAGACTTGCTATTGATTTCTTCTCAACCCGGGACAATTTCACGGGAACATCACATTGAGATAGGCATAGCAAAAGCCAATATAATATTTTGTCAATACCGTGATTATATAATAAAAAGTAGAAAAAAAAACTTTTGTTTTTACAGCGATGATAATTCGCTATCGTGTTCGGACTGTAGAATTCATGTTGACTAAAATCGGTTTTTCATACGCACTATCGTATTCGAAGTGGAGATAAACCATTCTAGTGCTTTGAATGTAGTCATGTTCACGAAAATCGGATTTATGAACGCACTTTCGTATTCACAGCGGAGATAAACCATTCTCGTGTTCTGACTTTGTTTCATATTCACGATAATCGGATGTATAAATGCACTTTCGTATTCACAGCAGAGATAAACCATTCTAGTGTTCTGATCGCCGCTTCATGTTCAGGAAAACCGGATATGTGAATGCACTACCGTATTCACAACGGAGATAAACCATTCTAGTGTACATTATTCTAGGCTGCATTATTCGTATTCACGAAAATCGTTTTTTAAAATACACTGTTGTCTTCACAGCGGAGAAAAACCATGGTCGTGTTTTGACTGCAGTATTCAAGTTTAAAGAAAGTCATATCAGCAAAGACACATTCGGACTTACAGCAGATAAAACCATTCTTGTATGCTTATTGCAGATTCGTTAAGACAAAAGTCGTATTTAGACAAACACGAGTTGGTTCCGAATACAACTATTCGTGTTAGTTGCTAAGTATCATGAAATTGTGATTAAATCTATCCAAAACTTTTTTTCAACTTTAGTATAAAATAATAAGGGTTCATTGCAAGTGTGACAAGGGAGCACAGCACTACAAATATTGAAGCTCACTATTGGCGATGTGTTGACCAATTAGAAAGAAGAGTTTTAGAATCCGCTATTAACACTGCGACGATCCAAGCCAACTGAAAGAGATTCATTCCTTCCTTGTTGCCAGCGATTGAACGTCTCGAACAGTGCTCCCGTTATCGCTTCCACATGTTTAAATATAGTTTATAAAATAAAACAATAACTTTGTTTTACATCACTTTTATTTATACTTTAGCCGACCGGGTTTCGCTACTACCGTAGCTTCTTCAGGGCAGTATACAACTAAACTATGAACTAAGATGCACATGTGTTATGGATTAATACAAACAGGCTAGTGAAGGGCCAAGGGTGGGAGATCAGCAGGTACCTGCTGACCGGGAAGGGAATGTACTTTGTTTATTACATTCCGCCCGGTCGGCACCTGCTGCCTGTTGCTCATGTCAATCCCTTGCTTTATGCTGCTGGAAACTACTAGATCGCTAAAGCAATAAATAAAAGTGATGTAAAACAAAGTTATTGTTTTATTTTATAAATTATAATGTCACATCACCAAGTTACCGCTTCATATGAAAAAAAATAAAATTTAAATATAGTGTTAATGTTAACTTCAATAAAACCCCTCAATGACAGAAGCAGTGTTATATATTGATCCAACATTACCAACTATACAGGTTTAGCTATCACCCTCGGCTTAGCCGGATTTCAGTCTAAACGCTGCAAAAATTTTATTGTTTTGGACAATGAACATTTTGTGTGGTTTTGCATTATTGCGTTTCTGAGATAGGGCAAACAATGAAGATTTTTCTTCTCTCACAGCGGCGCTGCGACACACTGGTTGCGGAGCGCTGGTGTCTAGTATACCACAGTACAAAAGCATACCAACACTTCGAGCAAAACACCCGCCTTTGTTGGTTCTCGGCTTCGCGCTAAGCAGATCACTCTCCTTTGCACCCAACGTCCTTCAATCGGCCGCCAAACTGAGTGGATTCATTGGAGCTTTCTCGCATTAATCGAAATTAAATTTTAAGAGTTAAAAGCCACTCCAGGATTTGGAGAAATGTTTGTTTTTTTTTGGAACACCGTTTTTTCTATTCTTCTGCAACGCGATGCAAATCTGGACACTGAGACAGAGCTATAGTGCAAAACTGACGGTCAACCTGGGGCGAGTAGCTACACGCGAGGTACTAGGACTACCGGTCCAGCTCGTCAGCGCTCCGCCGTCGGTCGACCGACGCACTTATTATTTGTATGAGAGCAATTAGTGCGGTGCATATCGCGTGAACTGATGGACTATGTACGCACAGTCTTAGGAAATTAATATTGAAACAGAGTGGGTTTTTACTGAGGTGCATCTTCGCCCTCCTCTCTGGGACTTATTTCTTCTATATATCTATATTCTCCTTTGGCTTCTTCCCTTTCTATGTAAGTAAATTGCACGTTTAGCACTATTTCCAGCCTAAAAAAAGCATTAGCGGTCCTCTGCACTAGCAACCAACGTCTTGTAAGAGTGTTGCGCATTCTATAATTCAATCGAAAATCTAAGCTTTAAATCATAAAAAAAAGAAAAATGCAACACTGCTGCCATAACAAAATATTTATTTTGTGTAATTTTTATCTTAAATTCGTATTATCTAAATTCTTCTTGAATGAATTAAGTAAAATCAAAGATGTTCTTAATAAAGTATCTATCGAAATAAAATTAGCAATTAAAACAGGGAAATAGATAGGAAAATGGAGGCGAGAAGTACAATTTGATCCCAATTTAATTTATTCGTTTTTCTCCTATCTTTGATTGATCTTTATCGTTTTGGGTAATACATATTGCGATCACTCATAATAAACATATTAATTGCATAAATTGATCAGTGATATGAATATTTCACTCGTTTATTGTGTCAATTTCACTCAATAGTTCCAACCATACAATGAGACGTAAAATTTACTCAACATACTGACAAAATATTTCACTCTCCTACTACTATGAAGACAAATGCATTGCTGGGGAATGAACACAAGGAAAGCTTATCTTGAAATCTTGCGCGATCGGTCGACACTTCAGTGAAAAAAATTTAAACGTTTGAAGTCGGATGGAATAAATTTTACTCCTCGCTTCTTGGGTGAAATTAAAAATTTAAAGAATTTTGATGTAAATTTTATTATATTTTTCAGAAGTATTCTTTACAATAACCATGAATCACAAAACCGGGGTGTGATAAGTTAGTTATATGGTGGTGAGGTAAGGTCTTTGGCTCCGGACCTCAGAGGTCGAAAAAAAGAATAAATCTGATTTATTTGACAAGGGTTCAATAAAAAGAAATATAATTATTAAACAACTGAAGAAAAAAACTGTTTATTTGCAATCTGTTCTAATGCAACGCCGTTTTAAGAGCTGTGCATGGTTAGCACGCATTTTTTTCTTCATATTTTTGATACCGATTTTCATCTAGTTTGGCGCGTAATATTTGACAGCTGTCATTATTTTACGCATTATGTGGAAATGTTGCGTGTTTATTTCGGAATATATTGTAAGATTATAGGTAGACTTGACTGTATTTATTACTGGTTGCGAACGCGGTTTTCTGTTCAGTGTTGTGAATTTCGCGTACATTTTTTATTATTTTTTGACATTTTGTAACAAATGCTTTCATATAATCTATGGTAATGTAAATGGTGTTGCTATTTTTTAACGATTGAGAGCCGTCCCTAATTGTTATTTCTTCTTTAACGGTCAGCACATAAAAATACACAGGTTGTAGTCTGCTAAAGCAAGAAATACTAAATCTTTTGAAACCTTAAACACTTTCCCAACTATATGTATAAGATTTACAGATAAATCACTTGTAATATTGCTTGAGTTAGCAAATTATTTTTGAGCGCTGGCCCTTAAATGCCATTAAATCTGTTTGAAGTCGTAGGTATAAACATAATGATCGTGAAAAAATCTTCACCCAGCAGCTGCAGTCCGAATCAACTCAGACGAACTGAAGTTGCACCTGCCACGTAGATTTCCATGCCTTGAAGTGCTGCGTCTAATTATTATTAATTGTCCAATGTGAGATCAACGACAAACTGCTCACATACCTCGAGAAGAACAAAACTATTAACGACCGTCAATACGGATTCCGGTGGAACCGCTCGTGCGGTGATCTTCTCGCGTATGTGTCGCATGTTTGGGGGCGGTGCCTGGAACGTCACGGTGATATTCAAACGGTCTCACTGGACATTTCTAAGGCCTTTGAAAAGACGGACTTGTCAACAAACTGCCATCTTACGGATTTCCCGTATCCTGGTGTGTGCGTGGATTGCCGATTTATTGAGGGAGAGATCGATTCAGATGATTGCTGACGGTTTCATCACTTCTTCGCATTCAATAAATGCTGGCATCCCACAGGGATCGGTTCTGTCACAGACATTGTTTTTGTTGCACATAAATGACCTCTTGACACGTGTACCAATCCATTGTGACGTAGATGACAGTACAGTCCATAATAGCTTTTTGTTTGACAAGCCCCCAAAGGGCACATAATGTCCAACGGCTCGGAGGGCTTTGAAGCAGAGAATGGACTGTTACCTTGAGAGGGCTTCCTCTTGGGGTAAGAATAACCTGATCGAATTTAATCTTTCAAAGACCCAATCACGTCTAAAAGGGATCGAAATAATAATCTAGTCTCCTATTATTGATATGCTTTGTGTACCCCTAAGTGACCAGCTCAGGTATGGGGGCCCAATTGAAGCCCGAGCAAAGTCAGCCTCCAAAAGCTGGGCGTATTGTACAGAGCTCACATATAATTTAATAGTAAACAACTGCTGACCCTATACAAATCTCAAGTGCGCCCCACTGTAGAATTTGGCAGCCATCTATGGTCAGGAGCCCCAAAATATCTGAAAAAACCCTTGACTCGTGCAGAAACAGGCGATTCGTTTGATAGATTCGCCTATCTTTAAAAAAACGGATTGCAATCTTTGGGGCACAGACACAGTTAGGTGGGAATGCTGTCCATGTTCTACTTGTATTTTAATGGAAGATGCTTTGAGGAACTATCGTCATTATCTCTTCGACACCGGTGCAAAGTTGGGAAACACGCTAAACGCGGGCCCAATACTTGCACAAGGTTGACATTTATCACACGAGAACGGGTGGCTTCTAAGATTCGTTCTTGTGTTCAGCTGGTCGGATGTGGAATGATCTGCCGGCCTCTGTATTTCCTCCTCACTACAACATGGTTCTCTTAAAAGATCCTCCACACAGCATCCCCAAAGATGATATAGGCTCGAGGGAAATTATTTCCCTCAGAGCCTCCTGTGTGGAGTGACTGAAAATTTTTAAAAATTATTATTGACCGTGTGTTTATAATACGTATTGCAAATAACGAGGATAAACCGATAAACTTGCAATGAAAATCCCAATAAGTAATCGATTAAATCATTACACAAGTTCCCCGTGCAATTACCTCGTTGAAAAGCAATGAAAAACCAGTCATTGCTGTTGAAATAGTGACCTGATTTTCCTACCAGCTGTGAAGCACGATTTGATATGTTATATAGGCACATCGCTAACTGGAAATCCCGGGTATCTTAATTCGCAGTTTAGTTAGCAGTACGTATACCTATTTAATTTATGCATACATTAAGAGGAACGGCTGCGCGCCGTGTTTTGTACAAAAACATAATTTTTGATTTGAGGCCAAAATACCTTCCCAAACTGACTCGAACTCAGGACCTCTATCCCGAGACGATTTTATTTTTATTTATTTGTAATATAAATAAAATCAAAAAAATAACGTGGCAATAAAAATAAAACAATAATCGTTGTTATTAGTAAATTTTTTATTATTAATATTCTAAATATATGTCGTGACGGTCTCCGTGGTCGAGTGGTTACGATCCTTGGCTACGAATTCGGAGGTCGCGGGTTCAAATCCCGGCGTGGGCAAGTAAATTTTATTTGATTAAAGTGTGTTATTTCACAAATTAATTGTACGTAATAGCCAGGTACTTCCTTACCTTCCTCCTCCCCACCTCCTCCCCACCTCCTCCCCTCCTCAATACCTTCAGCCTCAGAACATACCCCAATTGGAGATGCCATTGTCCCACTGGCTCCAGACGGTTGGGAGCAGTTGGGACTCTTGTGTGGTATCACATATATTTTTTTTAAATCTACACAAAATAATAATAATTTTATTAATTATTACTCCACAAAGTAATTTTACTCTTATTCATATTATGTTCTTGATGTAACGACCAATAATTAAACGGCCACAAGGAAAAGTAATAATATTTCCTTAGTTAGAAGGTAACATGGTCATTGAATAATCATTATGCAATTATGCTCATAGGGCCACTAATGAATGCACTAGTAGAGGACATATGGACAACAACTTTAATATCATCACGACTAGTTGTAGCAGTTTCATTAAACGAATCGTTTCTGAAATACCTTTGGATTTTCATAAGGTTTTCCTTATCCGTAACTAATGTAATATTATTTATATAGTAATGAGCATTGGCCACATTACAAGAGAGATGTATGATGTTGTGAAAATATTACCTACTAGCGGACATAATATATATGCAATATGATTATATAACTTCTGTGCATACCGCATGGCGTAACATACATGTTGGCTCAGTAGAGCATGACACGTGGTATGGTACTGTTAAATAACATTTCTCATATCTTTAACGTGAACCTTGTAGGTTTCAAGAGACTTGCAAATATGTCTTTTAATAAAATGTCATTCTGATTTTCTTTTACGTTGAAATGTATTTTTGTATCATTTTTACTGCTCAAGTATATGATAAATGAACGCAGTCTGCCACAAAAAAAGTAACAATAATAATTAATAACGAGTCCGATACATTATGATGACTTCAAACAATTTAACGTTTACTGATGATGACTTCATAGTAAAATCATGCCTCCAAGGAAGTATGTATTAGTTTTAACTCACTAGTTATAAATATTAGTGTATATCGCTAGATATATGTCATATATGTAAGTCATTAGTCATAAATTTCAGCAGTTAGTTGCTAGCTATAAGTCAGTAATTACAAATCTTATTTATAAGCCACTAGTAATAAAAAATAGCTGTAAGTTATTAGATAAGTCATTAATTATAAATCTTAGTTATAAGTCACTAGTAATAAATCATAGTTGTAAGTTATTAGATAAGTCATTAATTATAAATCTTAGTTATAAGCTACTGGTAATAAATCTTAGCTGTTAGTTATTAGATAAGTCATTAATTATAAATCTTAGTTTTAAGCTACTAGTAATTAATCTTAGCTGTTAGTTATAAGTTAAGTCATTAATTATAAATCTTAGTTATAAGCTACTAGTAATAAATCTTAGCTGTTAGTTATTAGATAAGTCTAAGTTATAGGTTAAATAAATCAGTTGTAAAGTTCCCTTGAGGTAATTTTCACACGAAAACGGCGCTATAGAAGTAATCACATCATTATTTATCATCATTATTATTTTTGTTTTGGTGAAAGCTCCGGAACAATTTCATATAAATGATTAACGAATATTTCGGCAAACTTTTTTCAAAACACAACAAGATCACGTTTCCAAAGCAATCTTGGTGATAAATACGGAAAAACGGGTGATGATGATTTTCAACAACATTCAATGATGATGAACAATAAATGGAGGGCCGTTTTTGTGAAAATTACTAAAGGACTAGAGATGACTACTCTGTTAATTTCGGAAGAAAAGATTTTTTCTGCGCTTAGCACTTAATTTCGTCGTTCTTTTAGTCACTTATCGTTAGTTAATCGTTTGTCAGCTTTTTATATAGACAATGACAGCCACTGTAAAGGTCGTCACTGTCGCATTGTTACAAAGTGCTTATTGGTTTACTGCAAAAAAAACTCCGACGTCAAACATGACGTGAAGTGTGAATGCAGTTTATTTTTCCGTACAAATAGTTGAAGTTGTATTACGGGTGATGTAAACAAAATAATTATTTGATCATTTGCATAGCGTCTTTTTTGTTAAAAAGTCATCCAATGGACGCTGTACAAATATTAAATACAATTCAATGTCTAATTATGTACAAACAGATCCAGAAAAATACACGTACCTGGCAGGTTGCTTCAGATTAAATTCAGATACAAACACAGTTTTATTAGAAAACTAGCTGATGTGTACCCGGCCATGCTCGGGACTTTTTTTTGGAGTAAAGTTATGTTATGTTAAGTGTCTCTGTACACTTATATTATAATGTACCAGTGATATGTGTTTATTAAAAATGCAAATTACGTGCTTTAAATGTTGTTAATGTACTGTGAATGTTAATTATGTATCTTAAATATTAAATATGTTTGTTTCCAAAAACGATACTGCAGGTTCTGCATGTGATCCCACAATGAGTTTAACTCTTGGAAACACAATTAATAATATTTTTAGAGTTTGCCTTTTCTAATGGACTTCAATTCAAAAAATGAACTTTCCCGCTTAAGGGTTATGGTAAGATGTAAGGGTTTAGACTCGCTGTTGTCAAGCGGGACGTGATTAACGGCCTCCAAGGTCGAGGGGTAAGGCTCTCGACTACGAATCCGAAGGTCGCGGGTTCAAATACCGGCGTACACAAGTAAATTTTATTTAATTAATTTGTGCTGTTTCACAATTAATTCATTTAAAAATAATGTGTAGTATTGCGCACGTTCCATAGTGGAATATACTCTCATTATCGCCCTGGTGAAAGATCACCATTCAGGATTGAAACGTTGCTTGAAACGGCTTTTATGCATAACATACACACTTATGCACTTCACAAGTTACCCGGTAAATATATGTATAAATACGAAATTACAAGGAAACATATCATAGGTTCCCAATATGAAGATTTAATTTCTGGAAATTGTAACACAATTAGCAAATGCTGCTTTTAAATATTGAAAAGAATTGTTTGTCGGCGGGTATACATACGGAATTTGCAATGAAATAAATTATTGCTGTAATTCAATGCTCAAGTCATATAATATGTTATTTATTTTTATTGTAGAAACAAAACAGTACATTTGTTACGGCGAAAGGGCTTTCTCAACCAGATTCAAACATGATGCTATAATAATAAAAGCATTTTTTTTAATTCGCAGAACATCCCTTAGTGAATAATCACGTCCCGCTTGACAACAACGAGCCTAAAACCTTACATATAGATAGAAAGGGTCTTAGATTAAATTTACTTGAACCATTGGAAATTAATAAATGAACGAGTGATACTAATATAACATTAATTAATAAACCAAGGAAAATTATTTAATCACCGCTTCTCATTATGTTCACACTGCCAAAACAATATAACGCATTTAAATAGATCAATTAAGAAAACATTGTCATTTAAATACGGGGAAACACATTATAAATGTAAAAAACCTCACAGAATAAAGATTTTAATTATTTTCCAACTAAATCGGTTTTAACGGAAATCAATAATTTTAAATAGCGTCAAAATCAGAATTGGGTGTGAGTAATTAAAATCATAAATAAGTCGTCACAATGTGGATTAACCACAGTTTGAAAATGGCCTTGAATGCTGAAACAGCTGTCACAATAATAAAAACTAAAATACTTGCAGAACTTAATATTAACATTGTTAAATTTGATACATATAAAATAAAAAATAAAAATTAATATATTTTCTAGTTTCAATAATATTGATGTTACGTTTTTTGTTTTTATATATCATTTCGCTAAATTAAAAACTAAAAAAAACACAGGACGTCCTAGTAAGATGAGTTGCTTATGTTTTTGATTATATTTTAATTTATGAATAAATAAATAAATATCCGTTAGAATGTATGAAAGAAAACCTTTTTTTTACAGTAAGTCCACACAGGAGACCAAGGAGGAAATAATTTCTAATAAATAATTTTTGGGGATGCTGTGTGGAGGGTCTTTTAGAGGATAGGAAGGAGTGAACTTGGGTCTTGAAGAGACCCATGTTATAGGATGGAGGAAACACAGAGGCCGGCAGATCATTCCGAAGCTGGACGTATTACTATTCTACAGCATTTGCTGATACCAAGCCTGATATATAGCAGTGAAGCATGGAATTGGCAGAGGAAGCATGAGAGTATAATGCTATATAAATAATAACCCTAAGGCGAACGTGTGGTAAAATGCAGCGTTCTGGAAAGAATACAGGGCTGATTGATGTAAGTGTAAAGAATAAGATTAAGAAAGTGAAAGTGCTTATATGGTTTGGACATGTGGAACGGATTAACGGAGAAATAAGTCTCAGGAGAATATATGATGCGAATGTAAATGGTAGAAAAAGCCGGGGACGCCATCAGGTTAGGTTAAGTATCAAAATAATATTATTTTATTTATTTATTTGAAACACAACTTATTTAATATCAATATTTAAGAAAGCTTTGACTGTCCAACTAGGAACAAATCCCGTTTTAGGACAGTCAAATTGACAAGTTTATTTCATATTAAGTGCCAATATACAAAAATAGAAGGGAAAAAAGCTAGTATTGATATAGAATGGTAATATAATATATCTAGAAAAAAGTATAATAATTAAATGTAAAGAGATTATGTATATGTGTTTGATAGGTACTGGTTGGTGCATATACCATATAATGTATGTATGTAAAGGAAGCATGTAGTACGTGCCAAAACAAGTTGTGTGGCGGTCCAACCTCTCTGCACGCCCCTGCGGATGGCGGCGTAATGGTTAGTTAATTAGTTATTTATTTTATTACTTAACCTTGCAAAATCAATTTCGGTTGCTCAGAAATCTGCTAAGGACATATTTCACGATTCCGTGTTTGAAAATCAGTACAAGAGCAAAAACGATCGAGTCTTAATTCGTTAGCAAATGTTTAGTCATGTTTCGTTCTTACTGTGCACAGAAGCATTAGGATTACAAAATATAAGAAATAGGTTGATCAAAATCATTGAAAATAATGTTAATCTGTAAAAGTCCATCAGGGCGCGTGTTAGTAATTAACAAATAAATAAATAACAATTTTGTTCATCCCTGTTTTAGAAGGTCTACATAATTAAGTATTACTTCGTTGAACGCATCCATTTCATTGGACGTAGCATTGCTAATAACTTATTAATCCAAGTATAATATGCTTGGTGTAAACTTAAGTGACCTGCTCAGGTATGGGGGCTTCATAGAAGCCAGAGTAAAGTTACTCTGCTTTAAGTTTAAGCCTCTCAGAAGCTGGGCGTATTGTACAGAGCCCGCAGATACTTTAATGTAGAATTTGGCAGCCACTTCTGGTCGGGATCCCCCAAAATATCTGAAAAAAACCCGTGGCTGCAGAAACGAGCGGTCCGTTTGATAGGAGGGACTGCAATCTTTGGAGCACAGACGTCGTATGTATTTTTTGGCTTTGATGAAATTATAACTTAATTTGGGTGACTTTAAGTCCAATAATTGTTATGTTTGTCAATATAAAAAAAAAAATTATTAACAGAAATTAGAGTATTCATGAGCAAACCAATTGTCAATGTAGATAATTTGATAACGTTAATGCTCAATACTATTATTATTCTTCGAGTTAAAGTTTATTTATGGTTTACTATGAATAGAATATAAAACTATGCACCGTGAAGTCCATTCTTGTTTTGAAATTTTATATTTTAAACTCAAAACCGACCGGCCATAGATTTGGAACGTTTGGAAAAATTGAAGCTTTGAAAAAACTAACTTTAGAAAAAAAAAACGTTTTTTTTAAATTTTTTATATGAATACCGCACAAGAGTTCCAACTGCTCCCAACAGTCTGGAGCCAGTGAGACTATGACATTCCACATTGGGGAATGTTGCGAAGCTGAAGGTATTGGGGAGGGGAAGGAGAAAAGGAAGAGAAAGGTGGGGAATACCTGGCTATTAAGATCTGGTCACCAAACACGGCTAAAAGCCATTTCAAGCAACGTTTCAATTCTGAATGGTGGTATTTCACCAGGGCGATACTGAGAGTATCTTCCACTCTGGAACGTGCGCAAATATACTATATATTATTTTTAAATGAATTGATTGTGAAACAACACAAATTAATTAAATAAAAACTATTTGCGCACGCCGGGATTTGAACCCGCGACCTTCGGATTCGTAGTCGAGAGCCTTACCCCTCGACCATGGAGGCCGTCAAAATATACTGGTATTTAAGTTTTAACATCATTATTGATAAAAAAAAAAAAAAAATTGGACTGGAGTTCCTTATTGTGAATGTGGACTTATAGCTTTGCTTCTTATAGTATGTTAGATATGCATGTACTATGAGCCCAGAATCCATCAACTGCCGGATGAAGGCCGCCTAAAATTTCATAATATATATTTATTCTATTTACATGAACACGAGCAACTTTATGTACATAAACATTATTTTTATCGATTACCTTTTGTTGCCTTATTTGCTACCTCCATTAGAAATATACTTTTTTTATTTGTTCGGCCACCTGCCAAATCATAAATATTCTCTAATCGGATTGGAATTCCGATGTGTTTACACCAATGTTTACACAGATCGGCCCAGTGCAAACACGACTCGTGTACCTTTACAGTTTTAATGTAAACAACGATACAGACCCAAAAAGTAATGGATTTTTTATTATTATTATTTTCATTTTATACGGGTATCTGGAATAAATCTCCATAATAATAATAATATGTGGATGATTTGTATAGCGCCGTTTTTTGTGAAAAATCGCCTCAAGGGCGCTGTGCAAATATTAATTGCTAGGGTTTATCTTATTATGTACAAACAGATTGACTTAAAAAAAACACATGAAAAAAAATGGTAAGTAACGCGAACAAGATGTTTGGGTTAAAAGCGCGAGCCACTAAACTTTTCTAAAAACCAATTAGACTCATAATTCTCTACAATTCACTGGTTCATAGCGTCCTGGAATACGGATCAATTGTTTGGTCTCCATATTATACGACACATATAAATATAATTGAATCCGTTCAGAAGAAATTCTTACGTAACTTGCCATATCGATCGGGAGTTCACCGTCTACTAAAAGGCTATCAGCAGAGACTTGACCATTTCAAATTTGAGAGCCTTCACAAAAGAAGAAAATTAATTGATTTGATTATGTTTTACAAAATTGTTAATAATCAAACTATACGTTAGACCGAGATGTACAAGAAATTTTGATTTGTTATGGACAGACATACATACACCTGAATAATATGGGATATTATAACTTTATACCAAAAACGTCAAGACTGAATAATAAAATAAGTAAACATCACAACATTGACATTTTCTCAAATTCTATAAATCCATTTAAAATCTAATTACAAAAAGCCATAACTGATGACTTTTTTATGTCTTAATAAATAAAATTAAAAATACAAAATTGTATTTAAAGCATTCTTTGAACTTCTTTTTTTTTATGAGCAAATAAACATTTTGATTTGTAACTAAATAATCCATAAACTTTATTGCGTACACCATACATGTTGTAAATACATTTATTAGAGATATTTACAAGCCGATTGTATGTATTTTATACATTATGTATGATACTTTTACATATACATATAGTTTGTATTTCTAATAAATAAAAATTTAAAAAGATACAGAAACAGACTTACCTACACCTGGCAAGGCACTCCAGATTAACACGTTAAATTATAAAGTTTTATCTTGAGAAGATATGATTTTGCGCGCCACATATAGAGAAAAAAATAAGGTAGATGGACTAGGAACCACTATTAGCATGTATAATTAGTACAAATGTATGAAGTTGGTAATATTGCTGTAATATTGGCCTTCTATTTCCAGTAGGGCTTTGGCAGTGTTTCTCAGGAAAGGTTTTCAACGATGACTCGTGACTTTATTATTAAGTTGTTGAATTTATTAACAATGTAAAATATAAGTAAAAACTACGGACTGTGTTTTAAATTATTACCAAAATAGGTCCGACCCGAAGGACACGAAAAGGACCAATTGTCAATTACCGACGGTTTTAAATAGGAAGAAGCCGAAAAATGGCAAGTCATGGTTTTTATAGACAAGTCTCTCTTAGTATTCAAGAGACCGCATTATATATATAAAATAACATTTAAAATATGAATATAGGGATAACATCTATGGTAGTATAATAAGAATTAATTACTCTGCTGCGATAAAATGAGTTGAAGCTAGCTTAAGGAGTTTTAATAAATATCGTTCACCCAAACTACTTCAAATCACATCTACGCGTCGTCCTTCCTATGTTTCTACCTACAAACCAAACGCATAACCTTCACTGGGTCCGTCTCTTCGATAGAACATGCAGTTTGGTCGTAGATCGGCGACAATTGGCGCGATTAGACGTATAGCTCTCTTGGTTTCTATTATCTATGGGTAGTAGCTTCATGTCCCAGATGCGACCGTTACCTTTTTATTTTCTGTATCTTTCCTGTTTCATATTTCATTTGAGATTTGTTCACATTATCTTCTTCCCTGATTATGTATATTTCAAAGGGGTTCATTCAATAAGTTATTATACCTTATTGTCTTAAAAGTGGGCGGGTACTATTTAATTGCGTATGAAAGTGGGTGAACACTATTTTATTTACGATGGAAGTGGGCGGGCACCTCCACAGACAATTAATGATAAAAGATGCTTGGAAACTGGCAAACAGAGCGAATGCTTAACAAAACACTTGGCTGATCGGTGACTCAGATTGATCATTCGAAAAGTTGGGAAGATATTTTGTTCGGTTTTTGAACTCGCAAAAATACAATGGATTTTTACTTCATCATACTTATTTTGTTAAAATGTTCTCTTATTGATATACAAAAGCGATTCAGCGTTTATGAACCTACGTACTTTTTTAAAATTGACATTAAAATCGAATATCTAACTGAATGGGTATAGAGTCGGAAACAAATTAATAGACTTCTCACACATAATATAATTATGGTATTTTTTCTTCGATGTGTCTTAAAATAATCATTTCACGATAAGTCCAAAAGAGTGAGTTTTGGAAAAAGAATTCTTGTATAGGTACTTATTTGTTTGTTTTTTTTTTATATGGATTTCACAGAGGGCGATCTTGGCCATATTAAATTAGTTAGATTTTAATAGTACAGATTATTCTTAAAATTAGTTACTTTTAAACAGGATATGATATTTGGGCAAATACAATTGAAGCAAATAAGTTACAGCGTAAATTTATAAATTTATTTGTTTTTACTTACCAATGACTTAAATTTGAATGCCATTTTTTATAAATATATTTTTTTTGCTAATAAATTGTTAATTTGGGGAAGTTGAGACTTAAGGCTGAAGGCAGGGAATCCTGTTGGGAGTTCAAATTTAAGTTTTACCAATTCATACATAAAGTTTGGAAATTTGTTCATTGATAGGACACTCAAAGAAATTATAGTCCAGAGTATCCTCCGACCCACAACACAGTAAGGCGAGCTGACTATGTGGAATCTAGAGAGATGACTAAGACAAGAAGTGTGACCTAATCTCATTCGAGTTATGGAGAAAATGTATTTTTTTTGTCACGCAAGTGTATTTATGAAACCAGGGCTTGACAGATATTAAATTTAAGGTACTTTAAAAAAAAAAAAAAACGTTAAAAGAAGATCGTATAACAGAGTGAACAACGATTTGATCAAACTTGATACTATACGGTAAGGTACACGGTTTATCTCCTCAAATCTCAGACGATTTGAAATGATAATAACAAAAAAAACAACCGTGTACCCTCCGAAAAGATGTGCGAAAGAGTCGAAGAACGATCTATCCTCCATATAAAATGTGTACTTGAAATGGGCGAGAAAAGGATAGCTGTTGTGTTTTTTTAATGTTTAAACACTTCCTGCCAGGTGCCTAGTGCCAGACTCGTACCCACTGAAGAGGAAAACCGATAGAAATGTATTGTAGGCATGTTTGTATGTCTGATGTAAGGTTAAGTTTGCCTTACTTTTGTTGAAATTCATCAATATTATTCGAAGTGTCACACTTCAATCGGTTTCTTATCGAGGGACGAATCACATTTATGGAGATACATTCTAATCAAATCCCTTTACTGTACCACCAAACATAAAATATCCTTTCCCTTTCCTAGAATCAAGCAAGAATATAAATAAGAATATAAGAAATTAAATACTAGGAATAAACAGTATCTCCAATAATTGTGTGTAAAACCGCTTGTCTCTAATAAACAATGTTTTGCTCAAGTGACCTTCCAGGTAGGTATGGTCCTGTATAATATTATCTGTCTGGACATAAAATTAATAATATTTATATTTTAACGCGGCATTGCGTTCATTGGTTAAATGCATTGTACATAATATAGTTTGGTATTACAGATCGATGAACTGATGAATGCAATGGAGTCACATTTTTAATGTTTTTGTTTCGATTTAAAACTGGTAAGAGCTCCTTTTGTCGACCTGTGACCTGGGAAATGGAAGGTTCTATGTTTTTCTTTCAAATCGGTATAGATCAGACTCCTATAGATTATTCGTTCAGTGGCAATGGCAGACAGTATCAACAGGCAGGTAGGTAGGTACTAGGTACTGGTACTTCACTTCCTCTGCATAACCACACGGCGTGAAGGAACGAAGGTCTTGAGATTACACAGGTTGTATTCAATCTGTCAGTGGCTCCTCGAAATCCAAACACTGCTTACTAAATGGTGAGGTATTGTTTGAATTTAATGACCATCCGTACCAGTGGCGTGCAGACATAATTTTTCTTTTAATGCGAATACTGCACAAGAGCCTCAACTGCTCCCAACCGTCTTGAGTCAGTGAGACTGTGGTATCCCCATGGGAATGTTGAGAGGCTGAAGATAGTGAGGGGGGAGGAGATGGGAAAGAGGAAGGTGGAGAGGTACCTGGCTATTCAGATCTGGTCACCAAATACGGCTAAAACCATTTCAAGCAACGTTTCGATTCTGAATGGTGGTCTTTCACCAGGGCGATACTGAACGCATCTTCCACTCTGGTGGAACGCGCTACAATTATTTTAAATTAATGAATTCACACCCCCGCCTTCCTCTTTCCTGTTTCCTTCCCCTCACCACTACCTTCAGCCACACACATACCCCAATTGGGGATGCTATAGTCTCACTGGCCCAAGACGGTTGAGAGCAGTTAAATTAAATTTTTATGAAAAATTGTGACACTTCGAATAGAAAAAACTGTCAAAAACTGCACACGGCCCTCCTTTCATCATATTGCAGTGCACCCCACTGGTCAGTACCAAATTCTTGTAAAAGCATCGTGCACTTTAAAAATAATAAAACCTGAAACACAGCTCTGCCATGTATTATTTTCTAATTTACAATTGCTATATACTCGCACCCCGTATAATGGACATCTTAGTTGACCGAATCAGGTGCCTATGTTATTATTTTGCTAAAATAATTTATTGAAGCTTTGATTAAATTATTGAAGCTTTCTCATTGTAATGTTTAATTATTGAAAAAAATAATATAAAATGAGTAGAGCTTTGCAGTCACAGCAAAAAATGGCAGCCTTAACATTATGGGAAATATTTTATGATAATGTTAGTATTTCTTAAAGAGAAGTATGAGATCATTAAAATGATCGAAAGTAATTGAGTTCCGATAGCTCAATTGGTAGAAGCACTTGTCCTGGCAAGACTAGAGGATTTGGGTTTGAATCCCAGTAGCGACCGTTACCTTCATGTTTTCTGTTCAGTCTATTTCATATTTTTCATTGAGTTTTTATTTATATATTATTCATTTTAGTTTATTATTTTCTTCAATTATTATTAAATATATTTATGCTGTGGTAGCAAAAGTGCATCGTAGATTTTATTTCAGTTATATCGAAGATCTTCGATTAAAACATATAAGTCCTAATATTTTTTAGTGTTCTGATCGCTAGTGCGGAGTTATCTTAGCCATTAAGTCCATTGCTAAGTATTCAAATCGCCCAGACCGAATTTAGACTTTTCGTGTGAATTATTCAATACGTTTTCAAGTACGTCTTACTAACATGGCCACATAATTTCATACTGTCACTTGCTTGCTCATTCCGCTTCTTGCTAAATTCATAATTAGGTAATTGGCTATGCACGGGTAAACACTGTTTCGATACCTTAGTTCAATAGGGAAATAACTCAAAATTTATGGGTATTGAGTTAATGATGAAAAATGGTAAAGAAACGCTCCCTTCTCACATTTCGATTGAAAAATTAGTATAATTCGTCCAAATTATATAGTCCGATAATTCTTTATGGAATTATAATGAAATCAGCACATTCTTAGTTCAATGGAGAAACATGTCGAATGTTTCCGTTTGGAACTTAATAAATGTAGCCATTTATACCTATGATATGATAGGTTGATAAATTACTTACATATTGCATCTATTGTTATGTTATAGGTGGACAAAATAACTTTACATCGGAGCGATGTCTTTATGAAAAATGTTCATATCCAGTTTTCTCAAAATGAAGTATTTTGAGTTAGTTCTCTATTGAACTAAGGTATCGGTTTGTACGGGGACTTCGGAACAGTTGGCGTGAACTTGGACCCGCATCAAAACTAAATTATATAACTAGATATCTGATTATGTTTCCACTATAAATTGGCAATATATAATAATAATATTCGAATAATTTGCATAGCGGCTTTTTGTGAAAAATCACCTTAAGGACGCTGTACAAATACACATTTATATTTACTAGCTGAAGTACCCGGCGTTTTCCGGGGTTATTAATAGTTTGCAGTGAAGTTTTATAATCCCTAACCCTACCCCTATTCCTACTCCTACTTCTACTCCAACTCCCTACCCCTATCCACTAATTTTCCTCTTATTTTTAACGTCAAGTGTGCAAAATTTCATCAAGAAGGATCAAAATTTGGCTTTAAGGGTGGGAAAGGGGGATGGGGGTGGTTTTTAGAAATCTCATATAGACAGTGACCTTTGTCTTGTTTTGTAGGTGTACAAACTTTCATGAAGCTCGGAATAAAATTATAGATTTATATACAAACTAACAAACACCCCCCGCCCGGGACATTCTTCTTTATACAATAGAAGAAGATGAATACATATATTTTTTTTCAATGGTCTATCTTATCACTAACTATGGACAATCCACTATTACAACCTATGGCTACCAACTTCTAGATTTTAGATTTTTTATTAATTTATTGCATTACAATGTTCCTCTAGTAATATTTTAACATAATTATGAAAACGTTCTTAAAAAAATTAACAAACCTATAAAAAACTTGATCTAATTTATAATCCATGCATAAAACCATGTACAATGTGACCTAAGAACGGGGTACCCCAGTAAGGTCACATTTTTTGCGACTTTCGTAAAAAAATTATGAAATAAATAAAATATATTCACCAGTTCATCAATCTATAATACCAAACTACTCATATATGTGAATTTGACCAATGAACGCGATGCCGCGTTAATATATATATGTATTTTTTAAATTTTTTGTACATGCAGAAAATATTATACAGGACCATACTTACTTACCATAGGTGACTTGAAATAAACACAGTTTATTAGCGAATTAATTTTTGAAGCTTATAAATCCCATTGCAATATATTTTTATCACTGAAGACAATATTAACAACTCTCAAAATGAAACATGAAACTGAAAAGACACAGAAAAGAAAAAGGTAACGGTAGCAGGCGGAACTCGAACCCAGGATCTGATGGTCTATCCGGAACATTGCGCTCTAATCCACTGAGCTAAAGCTACGCTAAATTCGGGTAGAATCTAGTAGTCGTGATAAGAAGGTAGCAGCCAAAAATACAAGGGAATCAATTGAAGATGATATTGACAGATCTTAGAAATCGAAGGGGGTATTTTTTCGACATCTAAATTAATTTTCCATCTGCTGCTGGTACCAACAAAGTATTATACTGTTTAATGTCTTGCATTCATCCTCCCGTTTTTGATTACCCCAATAACACAATATTTACTTTTATAAAACGTCTTCTACCTTTGACCGACAACAACAAATCCCAGAAGGCTTTATACACCGAAGATATAGCTATTTTGGTACAAAACAAATCCCCCATAATGGTAACCCTCAATCTTCAACAAAACATACCCCCCTCCAAAAATGGTATGACAAGCGACGCATTGTGACGTGTGCCCGATAAAGAGCGCTGCAGTTATCTTCTCAAGACGAAGAACTCGCGGCACTTCGGTGTTGGGCGACGTCAAAATTTACGACAAAATCATACCATGGCAAAAAAGTGACAAGTACCTAGGAGTTACTCTCGACCGGAAACTACGATGGAACACACATTAACGCCACACTAGCGGAAGCGAGACGTACAGCAAACGCACTTTACCCCCTTTTCAGCTACAACAGAAAACTCAATCTAAAAAACAAATTTCTCATTTACATATCGACCACACGACCAAAATTAAATACAAAAAGGCCAGAACTATTCCAAAATGCATTGCTCCAACAATTCACCATAAGTCCCTGGTTCGTCAGGAATAATATAATTAACACGGGCTCGAAAATATCTCCGCTCCGAAAACATACTATAATAGACCCCGCTCACTGGGTAGAGAAGATTATCTCCACATTTATGCACCTCTAACCACAGTTGACACAGGAAGAGAGAGAAATGTTCCCTGGCACTGCACACAAAAAATTTATAATACTATATACAAAACGTCTTCTTTTTAAAACATTGGTACCACATTCTAAAAATTGATATTAAAACTCCCACTGAAACCATTTTAAACTTATGTATATCTGATAATAACAGTAAATTCCGTTTAATGTCATATTTGATATGATTTTTTGTTTCTTATTTTCACGCATAAATTTTAGTATCTTATTTCACTTATACTTTAAAGAGAAAATAAATACACCAATTACACGTCTAATTTTAAAATTTCCACTTAAATCTTAAATTATGCAAATATGATAAAAAAAATTATAAACCCACGCACTGGCTTTGGCTTTGTGGGACATTTTGTTTACATATTTTTAAAATATATTTCCTTCTATTTTTTATATGTAAACTGTTAAAATATGTACCTACTTATTTAAATCTTTCATTAAATTTTTAATAAACAAAACGTAAATTCTAAAGATATGTAAATTCTAGAATGGGTATTCCTAGAGAATACATAGATTACGATTACCTGCTTTATTTAGTAAATTGTGTTAAATTATCTGAACGTAGAATTATTTTCGATTTAACATGTTTTTTTGAGATTATTAATTCAATTTTTTAATTGTTAATTATTTTATTGAAGTTTAAAAACCTCATTGTAATATTTAATCATGGAAGAAGATAATATTAACATAACCTAAATGAAACTTGAAACCGAAAAAATAAACAACAGAAAATAAAAAGATATCAGTCGCATCTGTGACTCGAACCCAGGACCTCTGTCTTTCCGGGACAACCGCTTTACCAACTTATATATCATCATAAAGATAGCTGACAATAACATGGGCTTAAAAAAATAGAGGATGATATTGACAAAGTTTTTAATTTGAAATATGATATCGATGAAGATGACATAAATTGAACTGGTCTCATTAGCTAAGTTGGTAAAGCGGTTGTCCGGGAAAGACAGAGGTCCTGGGTTTGAGCCCCAGATGCGACTGATATCTTTTTATTTTCTGTTGTTTTTTTCGGTTTCATGTTTCATTTAGGTTATGTTAATATTATCTTATTCAATGATTAGATTGTTATTTCACTGTTTTGTACCCTCGAACTGCTATATTTTATTGCTTCTCGTGTACCTGGCAGGACAGTTACAAGACAGTACCTACCATTTTATTGTGTAAATTCAACTTCAGCGTCGCAATATTAAACTCCTATGCGACGAATTCAACATCTGGAGAACAAATGCTTTAATGATGTTGAATTGGTACATCAATGTTACAATAGAAGCATGCATTAATACGATTTTTTAATCAAGTAGAGCTAGGTTATTTGAAACTATTTAACTCTGGATAATAGTGTCAAATTTTATTTTTATATTATCTATTATAAAATATACCTTTTTAATATTATTTGTAAATTTCCAGGTAAAAGCCTGTAATGGATGTAATTAAAGAAATAAATTTAAAAAAACATGGCATTCCCATTTGGGGAATGTCATGAGGCTAAAGTTAGTAGGGAGTTAACTAACATAACTGGTTACAAAACACGACTAAAGCCATTTCAAGCAACGTTTCAATTCTGAATGGTGGTCTTTCACCAGGGCGATACTGAAAGTACCTTCCACTCTGGAACGTGCTCAAATACACGGTATATTATTATTTTTAATGAATTAATTAAATAAAATTTTACTTGCGCACGTCGGGATTTGAGCCCGCGACCTTCGTATTCGTAGTCGAGAGCCTTACCCCTCGACCACGGAAGCCGACAAAAAAGTGAGCAGAACAAAATTAAACAATAAATATTTTCCTTTATTTTGACCGTTGCATGTACGAGTATTGTTTTTTCCACACCCATCCGACCTTGAAGTCGCGGTTCAACAAATTGATAAATGCACGTCCACTCGGAATTTGGTCGTCCTTGACTTGTGTTCTCTTCCACATTCACTTTACAATGTTAACCTATCATCTCTCTATTCTAACTTCTTACCGCTGAATAGATAAACTGACCGAAATTACCTATGGGAGTGTTTGTGTGCCTGAAGTAAGCTGAATTTGATATCTAACATGTTGTAAATCTAACATGTGGTCGAGTTTGTGTATTTGGGAAGTATGTTTACGAGAGATGGAAAGACTGATAGGGATATTGAAAGAAGGGTGAATGCAGGAAACTCCATTAACGGAGGACTGAACGCGGTTGGCGCAAACAAAAAGTTGTCCAAAGAAGCGAAGCTAGCAGTCCACAATGGAGTGCTGATACCAACTCTGATGTATGGCAGTGAGGCATGGAACTGGCAGAGGAAGGATGAAAGTAGACGAATGCTGTAGAAATGAAATCTCTGAGACGAATGTGTGGTAAAACCATGTATGATCGTGTGAAAAATGTTGAGATTCGTAAAGAATGCAAGGCTGATGTAAGCGTAGTGAGCAAGATTAAGAAAGGACGCTTAGATGGTTTGGGCATGTAGAGCGAATGAATGAAGAGAGGAGTGTAAGGAGAATATATGACGCGAATGTGAATGGAAGAAGAAGCCGGGGACGTCCAAAGAAGACGTGGCACGATCAAGTGAATCAAATACTTGAGTCGGGCCATGTCAGAAGTCGGAATAACAGAAGAGAATGTATGAGACGTTGTATGAAAGTGAATGAAGCAAGAAGTGTATGCAAAGATCGAGTTGTTTGGCGGTCCGTCCTCTCTGCCTACCCCTGCGGGGAAACGGCGTGATGGTTAGTTAGTTAGTTAGTTAACATGTTGTAATAACAAAATTCAGGATATTTCATTTCTAAGGAGTCCAAAAGTCTTGCGTAAAGTAGCGAAATCGGTTTTTTTTCACATCGGTTTGGATCACACTTTTATTTTGTTCATTGTTAATAGACTTACCTTAAGTACCATTTCGACGGCTCGAGGCAAAGGTCACGTGACATCCGTTTTGGCACCAGCTTAGCTCACTGCCGTCCACGCTTGTTTCGCGTGATTTTGACTGCGGTAAGCAACTTAAAAAACAACATTTATAAATGGGACAAATAAAATATTTGGTTTTTATACACAAATTCAACCTTTTTAATTATTCGCCGTTTTACTTATTTTGGCGGCACACCTAGCTCGCCATGTTTGCATATTTGGATTCTTTTCTTTGCGGATCCAAATTTATTATTTGCTCTGTGGTTTGTAGCAATTATTATTTCTTCATCCGTACCTACATCGATTCGACTCTTCCAAACTGCGTAGAGGTTATAATTTACCGTCTGACTGCGCGCATGGCAAGATTGCGGAAACACTTGGCAAGCGAGCACAAAAGTTAGGAAACATTCGTCGTAGCCGCTTGAATGGGAAACAGCTTTGTTACGGTCAGCGATACTTGAAATGTCTTAGATACTTCCAAATCTCCTATTTCCTTCCACTGTCACTACCTGTAGGCTCTCAAAATGTCCCTAATTGTACATGCTATAGTCCCCACAACAGCATAGTTGACTTTAAAGCTTTATTCGTTTCAATAAATTGATTTAGCTGTTATAGTGTCTACACTGTACATATCCGCCCTCACTTAGAATATTGCACACCGATATGGACACCTTTATACCAAGCCCCTATTGAAAGAATCGAAAGCATTCGACGTAAATTATTTAACCATATAAATTATAAATTTAATTTACACTTTTCAAATAATACCGAATTCTTAAAATTCTATAACTTCATCACGTTTGAAACGCGACGCTTGATATTGGCTCAATTAAAATTATGAACAATGGCCTGGACATGCCAGAGCTCATTAACTTTATAAACATTCACATACCATCAAGACCAACCCGACAAACCGATTTTTTTCATTTGTCCGCATGTACGACCAATCTTAGGATAAATTTTCCAATTCCCCGTATTTGTGCGCAATATAACGCACAATTTCACAATATCGACATTCTTCACAATACCCTTTCAAAATATCGAACCGAAGTACGAACGTACAACCAAAAGATTGATGCACGAACATAAAATGCATCGAGAGTATCTCCTGTCCCGATCTTATATTCCTCTTCCTCTCCCCCCCTTCGTTTTTATTTTATTTTTTTCTTTATCTTGTTAGCATCATAAATAAAACATCGTTATTTAACCACTGTTAGCACAATATACTTTGTTGGCTTACCCTTTCTTAAACTTCCTTTGTACATAAATTTGTATTAAAAGCTAACAGGTACTTCTCAACCATCCACTTCCCCTCCTCCCTTAGAGACGCTATAGTCCAACGGGCTCCGAACAGATGCGACTCGTGTGCGGTGATTTAATAAATAATTTTAAAGTTTACAGTCTTGTGAGGCGTGTATGGGTACTGTCGTCCCGGAAACTATTCATTGAATAACCAACACAGCTGTTATGGTACCCTAAGTGTTTCGTTACGTTTGGCGACTTAGCAGGGGTGCCCGGGTTCATGGGGTGAGGTTTACCAGGCTCTGCCCACCAATTTCGTGGCGAGCTGGATTAGGAGAGGCCAGTTGAGGGAGACGCCTTGATATTTCCAGCCGGACTCTCTCGACCCATTACTTCAGTGGGAGCTATGTATTAATACGTCCGTCACTGCTGGACGTGGATACACTGGCCTTTAGATTCCTTCCCACCAGTGGCTTGCATTTCTTTATTATCGTCTTTCGCTGATTATTGTGGTAAACCACAAATGAGGGTACAAGTTTATTTACCTAATTATTCTATATCATTTTTTTTATTATAACGTTCACATGGTTCGCTTTTCTGCCTTTATGGATTGCACGCCACTGCTACCCACACCTCATACCTTTTCCCTTTCCAGGACGTCCTCTTCTTCCTTTAACTAAAAAGAATCTACAAAGATAATCATTGAAATATTTTAGACATAATGCATACCGTAACGTATAAAAAAGTCGGCAGGTTTCGAAAAAGAATTAATAATAATATTTATTTGAAACACACATTATTTTACAGATATATTTAAGAAGGCTTTGACTGTCCAACTAGGAACAAATCCCGTTTTAGGACAGTCAAATTGATAAGTTTAGTTCATATTAATATACATATACATGAGAGAATGTAAAAGAATCCATAAAGTAAATATAAGAGAAAAAAAAAAAAGTTTTTTTAATTTATTTTTTTTAAGTATGTTAAATTTTTTTAAATTTAATGTACTGTATTGCAGAGTAATAATGAATAACATGTGTGATATAAAAGTTTAAAGTATAAAGTATAACAGTTTAAAGTATGATATGCATTTTTTAATTTAATGTAGAGTATTAATGAATTACGTATGAGATGTAAAAGCTTAAGTATAAAGTAAAGAAGTTTAAAGTATAAAAGTTTAAAGTATGATATGCCTTTTATAAATTTACTGTAGGGAAAGAATGAATTACATATGAGATGTAAAATTTGAAAGTAAAAAGAGTAAAAGTTTAAAGTATAAAAAACAAGTGTGGCTCCCACTGATGTGTAATACTCATTAGCAAAATTTGCAATATTTTTGGGATTGGAAGAGTATATGTCATTGATGTTCAATGTTTTAATTTCGGAAGACTTACTGTTTTTAGTTTTACTAATATCACTACTAATTACAAACATTTTTTTTTACCTGTAACAAAAAAAATATAATAGTTGCCTACTGAAATACAGTATTATACTGAATGCAATAAGCGTTTATGTCTATAATGACAGCCGTTAAGCCACTATTATAAGTGTTAAAGTTTATACCTAGACATTTTTATGATGAGGAAAAATATGCAGTTAAAAATATTTTAGAATTTTAATGGAAATTGTAAAGCAATTTTGTTACTTATGGGAAATACGTGCTATTAGTTTATTGTGACATTTATATCCGTTGTAAACACTCCCTCTTTCTTATTAATACACGTGTAGCAGAAAGAGATGTTACGATGGAGCTCTCAGTGGGCAATGAATAGATATTGTACAATAAACTACAGGAAGACAGTAGAAAAACAAAAGATGCTAAGGAATTCTAAAATAAATACTGTATTAATTAAAATTAATAAAAATAAATAAAAATATCAAATTTGTGTGTTAAATATCACGTAATTAATACATAACATGTGGTTCCATGACAATTCGACACAGTGATAAATCGACACACTTTTGAAAAGTGATATAAAGTCATTAAAAGTAACGGCCAAATATCTCGGTCTTTACACACACTTCTTGCTTCATTCCCACTCGTCCACTCTCTTCTGTTATTCTTACTTCTGACATGGCCCGACTCAAGTATTTGATTCACTCAATCGCGCTATGTCTTCCTCGGGCGTCCCGAGCTTCTTCTTCCATTCACATTCACTTCATATATTCTCCTAAAATCTCAAAACTTAATCTAACCTAACCTATCCAACAAAAAAATTTGCTTCATTATTTTTCATGTTTTATGTCACGTTTCAAAAAGGTGCCGATTTATCACTGTGCCGAATTGTCCGGTTTCCCTAAATCACTACTAATAGTTTATGTAAAAAATCAATTAAAAAATAAAGAAGTTGATCATCTCTGGAATACAAAAATTACCCAACTGAATTAGGGTTAGTGTCAGAATGGTAGATAGATAGAGAGAAAGTATCTAATGTCAATATCGCCCGGTGAAACACCACCATTTAGAATCATAACGTGCTGGAAGTGGCTTTACCCGCATTTAATGACCAGATCTGAATAGTCGGGTACATTTCAGACTTCCTCTCCCCAGTCATCTTCCCCCCCCCACTCAATTCAGCCTCACAACATACCCCAATTCAGGACACCATAGTCCAAATGTTTTCGGGCAGCTGGAAATCTTGTGCGGTATTCACCCCTTTGTTAAATTCCCGTATTAAATTTTGTAGGTTCAATTATTCTCTTGGCTAAGTCCCGCATCATTTCACATGCACCATTTTCCGCTTATAATGATTAAATAGGAGTTTAAAAAAAAATCAGGTTATTCGTAAGATGGTAAATTGGTCTTTAAAAAATAAACAAAAGAAGAAGCCCGTTTTATGAAAATGTAAAAGGTGGTGTTATCATTATACAGGTTATTCAAAATTGATGGACTGCTCCCGCCGCCAAGCAGCTATTTCGCGTCAGTTGTAAGTAAAATGGCTACTATGCAGCACAAGGTTTTCCGTGTTCGTGAGCTCCGTAAAACTGAGTCTGCAACAGTAGCGCAGCGTACTTTTCATGTCCATTTTAACATTGAACCTCCAGCTAGAAAGAGCATTTGTCCATGGTGTCACCAATTTGAACAAACTGGATGTCTCTTCTGTAAAGGAAAAAAATCCAGGACGACTGCGTGTATCATAGGAGAACGTACGAAATTAAGTCGATCATTTTGAATGACCTCGTGTAAAAGGTCGATCGTAACGACAAACAAGATAGAGACCTCTGGAATATAAAATTGACAAACTGGGTTAGGTTAGCTAAATAATAAAAATATTTTATTCCGATATGTGAGTTTGTGCAGTCCCATACATTCCATACAACTATACATACATTGGAATATAAAAATGCAATAGTAGGTGAATATCTCAATAACATAAATAAATACAAGAAACACAAATTAATAATAGTTCTTTATTGAAGAAGGTATGCAGGGGTGGTGCAATGCAATACGTTCCAAAAGTGATAATAATACAAACAAAAAATAACAATTGGTACCTAAAATAAGGGGAAGAAAAAAAAGAAAAGAAAAACATAGAAAAAGATCAGTAAAATCTGCAAAATAAGTTCATTCAGTAAGAGAGAAAAGAAAAATGAATAAGTTTCCAATGCATTTCTGTAGTGCTGCAGTATTTTGGTAGATGGAATAGTTGGCGATATGCATCATTGTAGGCGACTTTTAACTTTTGGCATTGACAAAAGACAAAAAGGAAGTTAAAAAATATATGTTGTGGAGCTGTGGCATTTATATTGTAAGTCCAATGTCTTTCTCCAGTACGCGTTGATGCTGAATGCTGGACTGAGGCGGGCCTCCATGATAAGGATATTCCCGGAGCTGTTTATCGTTTCTCTCATTCCCACCCTGGATCTTATAAGGGCTGTGAAATCGGGAACTCGCCCCCCCCGTGAACATACTGGAAGTGCTGCAGTATTTGGGGAGGTCAAACATTATGAGGAAGGGGTTATTGTATCGGACACGAGTCTTTCAATACTGCTCTTTTTATAGTTTGCTAAAAGTTCGCACGTACAACGTTGCGCAGAATGCAAGGTAGAGTCTCCTTTTCACAGTGGTACTGCAAAGGCGAAATCTTCCGCTGAGCATGCTCGCTTTTACGCTGAGAGCTTGTATTTGACTATCAATACTGACATCATCCATCAGATTCCTTCGGACACCTTCAATATCACCATCCAGGGTAGCTGGGGGAACACTTTTCGGTCCCTGGCCATATATTATAACTTATGACTTATGACAGATGGGTTTTATATGATAAATATAAAACGGATTAGATTAGCTTTTTTATATATTTGTAAGAAACAAACAGCTTTTAATACAAATTTATGTACAAAGGAAGTTTAACAAAAGGTAAGCCAACAAAGTTTCTTGTGCTAACAGTGGTAAAATACAGATGTTTTATTTATGATGTTAACAAGATAAATAAAAAAAAAACAAAAAAGGAAAGAAGGGGAAAAAGGAAGAGGAAGATAGGATCGGGACAGGAGATGTTCTCGATACATTTTATATTCGTGTATCAATTTGTGGTGGTACGTATTACTTCGGTTCGATATTTTGAAAGGGTATTGTGAAGAATGTCGATATTGTGAAATTGTGCGTTATATTGAGCACAAATACGGGGAATTGGAGAGTTTATCCTAAGATTGGTCCTGCATGCGGGAAAATAAAAAAAAATCGGTTTGTCGGGTTATGTTAGGTTAGGTTTACTGCACTAGGGTTCTCGGGAGAAACGTATTTAATCACTCTTCACTTGCTTCTCCTTCGGAGACTTGATGTCCGTTGATGAAACATCTATTGACCCTCAAAATAAAACAAAAATTATGAATGACCAAGACATTATGCCAAATACCCGTTTGTAATGTGAATTATAACCAAATTTATTCATCAATAAATGTTAAGACAATTAATTTAATTGAATCTGCAACACTTTACACGGTTATTTTTATATATATGTTACCCGGCCTTGCTCGGTTTTTTTATTTTTTAGAATAAGGTTATGAAGTTGTGAATTCTTGCTTGTCGCGTTTAGATGACATAATTGATTTGAGAGCGAAATTATTGCTAAACAAAGAAAAAACATTTATTTCATTCCAAACATATGTTTTCCAAAACACATCTAAATAATTATGTTCTTAAGGGGAACGGCTGCGGTGCCTGTTTCATACAACACTGAATTTTGGATTGGAGGCCAAAATACCCATCCGAACTGAATGATCTATTTTTATTTTTAATTAAAGGTTTAGTAAATATCTAGTACGGATGAAAAGTGTTTTTTTTTTATTTATTTTTGTTTTATTTTTTTAAGTATGTGCCTTAAAAAAAATCAATTTTCATAATTTTAGAGGCAGCTTAGAAACAGGCACCGCAGCCGTTCCCCTTAAGTAGGTACATACTTGTGTTTTCTATTTTGTAAATATTATATCCGAACAAGCCTTCTTCTTTTATATATGTAATCTGTGGCTAACCAGAGTGGTATATCTATGGGCTAACCTCAATACAACATGACGGGTTCAATGTTTTTCATACTAATTTTTAAACGTTATATCAATAGTTTTAATTGTTGGAATTCATTCAAACAACTTTCTAAACCTTTCCGGCACTAATAAGAAAAAACTGTGCTATTTTCAGCGAAACGGATTGAGTAATTTTCGAGTAAATCGACGACACGCAGACAAAGACTCATTTTTATATATAGAGATATGTGTAATGTTTACTACATTATTGCATATATTCATTCTAATTATTAGACACTACGCTGCTATACATGCATATCGTCTCCTATTCTAATTTATTTCATTAATAATAGTTTTTTTTCATATTGAATAACAATTATGGAGCTTAAGGTTTTTTTTTATTTTTTTTATTGTTTATTCATCCAAAGAACATAAATACATACAAGGTAAAATAAGAAAGAAGCAAAATATGTAGTCCTGCAAAGCGGTCACATGACAGCTTGTCTGCAGGTTCTACAAAGATTAATTAGTCCTAATAGTAATAGTAATATGTATTAATCTTAAATAAAATAGGTACTTACATTTGACGTTAACATTATAGGTACATTAACTTAGCCATTAAGTATACATAGATAAAAATTTAAAGATACCAAGAAAAAATTTAAAGATACAAAGAAACAATTTAAAGATACAAAGAAAAAATTTAAAGATACATAGATTGCTCATTTAAAATCCATAACTTCATCGATTTCACGCAAAGCCTCTCACTTTCCTCCAATTTATAACTTTCATTAAATTTATTGAAAATCACTGGCACTATGTATTCAAGAGTTCGACCTCCGTATTTATTTGAAATTTTTGGAATTTTTAGGCCTCTTCTTTCATGCACCAGTGGCTTTTTGTATTGGCTTTCTCCCGCGTTATCTATAATAGTGATGTACCATAGGAGACCTTTTACAGGAAGTAGGCCCTCAGCACCGTATAATATTTTTAAATTTTTTCTTTGTCTGTATATCTTTGGTGTGACAATTTTTTTAACTATCGCAGTTTGTAAATTTTGGACATAAGCTTGTGTGACCCCAAGTTCGTATTCCATATCTCAGAATGGATTCTACCATGGAAAAATATATAAGTTTAAGTGTGCCATGTGGCAAGACAAATTTTAATTTATAGAAGCTACTCGATATAGATCGGAGCTGGTTACATATTTTGGCCACTTGCGTGTCCCACTTAAATTTATTATCTACTAATAATCCCAGATAAGCATAATCGTTTGTAAAATCGATCGTGTCGCAGTCACAATTTTTTTCAATTTTTTTATGTATGCATTCAAAATGATGAGCAATTGGTTTCGGTAAATTCCACATTTTCACACTCGGTGACCTTATATACATACATTTGGTTTTCTTAACATTAATAATTAGTCCTACATCATGCGCCCATTTGAGAAGTTCATTAAAGTCTAATTGTAAATCTTGAAGAGCTATTAAGGGATTTTCATTTGATACTACAAGTGCAGTGTCATCTGCGAAAATGAATCTAAGAGCTTTTTTAAATAATTTGGACATAGCAGTAACATATATAATGTACAATTTAGGACCTAGAATTGACCCCTGTGGTACACCTGATTTTACATATCTACATTTACTCATTTCATTTAAAATCTTTACCTTCATTTTTCTATTCGATAAATAGGTCGATATTCGATAAGGTCACCCAAATTTTGACTAAATTACGCCAAAACTAAAAAAATACATATTTAAAATACAAAACAAAATCGAATAATCAAAATGTTCATAATAATCCCAACACAGAATTCGCATGTGACGTCAGATGTTCCAAATGCAATGTTATCTACATAACAAGGTTTTTTGATGAGATGATTTTTTATTCACTTTTAAATAACGATTTATACATTCTACGTATAATAAAAGTTATATATTCAGAATCGGCGTTAGCTGATCTATATGAATATATATTTTTAAAAACATTATATTTTTAACTGGATTCCTTATTGCAAGTTAGCAAAAAATCGTACCAAGTAACGCTTCACCAGCTGGCTTGTTTTGTCTCATTCTGTCTCGAGGCACACGACTTTAAAACATGAAATAGTAATATTTCACAATTTTCAATTGATTTGGTAACAATATTATTCTAACGCATGCGCAAATCGCTATGGGTAGGGGTAGGGGTAGGGGTAGGGGTAGGGGTAGGGGTAGGGGTAGGGGTAGGGAAAGGGGTAGGGATAGGGGTAGGTGTATGGGTAGGGGTAGGGGTAGGGGTAGGGGTAGGGCATCGAAAGCAATGTGTTGAAAGTTTAGCGAAACCGGGCAGTAACCACTTTGTAAAATTGTTAATATTTTTTTCATGAAATTATTTCTTAAAAACATACATACGCAAATTCATATCTATCGGTGGCGTGCAGTCTATAAAGGCTGTAATGCTGTGCCTACCCAGAAAAAAATGAAACAAAAGGAATTTTTCTGGTAAAAAAGGTTTTTTCTATGAAAAAAAAGTACGCTCATTCATTCTGTTATCCATAAAAGTCAGCGGAAGGTAATATCTTCATATCTTCTATATACAGTCTCAAGAAGAGTTAACTGTGGGTGGGTGTGTTTTTTATACAAATCTATCGTTTTATTCCGAGTTTAATGAAATTTTGGACACTTCACCTTTCAAACAGAGGAAGGTCACAGTTTACATGATGTTTCGAAAAACTACCTCCATCGCCCTTTCCCACCCCTTGAAGCAAAATTTTGAACGCCGGATACTTCAGCTAGTCATAATATTGAAAAAATTAATAAATTTATCGGAGCGGAAATTCCTTCGGAGACGGGACTTTACAATATGCGAGATTAGATTCTAAACATCCACTTAGTATGTAATTTAGATACAAACGGCCACAATATTAAATGTTTCACCACGTATCCACTTTCTACAGACTTTCTACCCAACAACGACCTTATATTTACCAAAACACTTAATTCTGTCATAACAACAACAAAAACAAACGATTATGATAATCTGGTAATGGTCAAAAGTTGTGATTTATTAATTTTTATTATAGTACAATGCATTTTTGTTTGTTTACGGCTACTTTACACATTTTTGGCCGCCCGTTACCGACCTAACACACCTTGCTCAGGTACGCAATACCTGGCTGCTTCGGCAATCTTCGGAAGTGTTCGGGTGTCTCCGGCAAGCCATCGCGGACATTGCGCCTGCCCGCTCGTTGTTCGTACACTTCCAACCTCCTCGTACACAAGACACAAGTACGAACTACGAACCCGATCCTCAATTGCCGCTCACCCGTCGAGCTAGAATAACGCGAGCACGATTGAACGCGTGCAATACGTTTTTATCCGTTGTTTTCCGTTTTTGTTTATAGCAAAAAGTTGCTAAAGCACCTGTGAACCAATTGTGAAGTGTTGTCAAGTTATATCGACCAAACCATAGGTTAAAAACATCGTTTTAGTGGTATTCGACTACGGTTTAAGTTCACGGGAAACTTAGAATGTTTCCGCGAACAACTCGGCTGTTCTGTTCGTTATGTTGTGGTGTCGTAAATGTATGCGTCTAACCGCGGTCAGTTTTCTAACTTTTGTTATATAAATAAGTTAATAAAGTTGCCTTTTTGATAAGTTATTTGAGTGACCCAGATCTCTGTTAGCCGCTGCACGGTAAACTGACGGAACAACTTTACTGAGTGAATCCTGAATATATTATTGTCTCGATGTGTTGTCTGTCTTCCAAGCAGCATGCTGGTGTTTCGATAAATGTTTTTGCAACCTTTCAATAAGGCTGTCTTTTTGTAATAATACGTTTTCTTTGAAACGTTAACATTCCAATGAGGAATGTAACTCAGTAGTTTCTGCGTACAATGTGTGTATATCGAAGCCTGGAATGCTCTAAAAGTCCAGATTTTAAAGTATTCTAATTGAATACGGTAATTTTTTTGTGGATATTGATAAGTTCATTATTTTTGCTGTTGGAATGGCTCATAAAACCGCATCGGATGTGAGGCGCGCTAGGAGCAAACAATCCAGTGGAGAGCTGCAGACTAGCTCTGATAACATGCAAGGAGGTCAAGCCGAACACAATGCGGCAGATAGCACTCCCACTCCTACGGAAGATCAGGCTGAGATCACTGGGAGATTTGTGGGTGTGGATGAAACAGACAGGGCCGTAACAAACTTCTCAAAGATCCACATCCTCAAAACTAGAAGCTCAAGTGAACAGAATCTCATGCTGAAGACATCGAGTCTCAGAAAGGGACAATATCTCAGCTCCTCCATGCTCTACGATGGAACAGAAGGAAGCAACAATGAGTCAGACAAACTAAACAACAACCTGATTAAAGACACACAACCGATCAACAAAACTGTTGAAGTTAATGTGACTGTTTCAATTGGAACGACGACAACTAATCATGCTTTCAATCACAATGAAAATAGTGTGAAGATTCCAGAGAAAGAAAGCTTGGAACTTAAAGATCACGATGGTGACAAAGAGTGTGAAGACATGGTAAAGCTCATCAAAGCAGTGAGCAATAACTCACACACCTACAAGAAAAACTCTAACGTGTACAATCTATCACAGGCGAAGACAGTTCTTTCAGAAAGACGCAGATCTATACCCATGTTACCAAAACTGATCAGCCAGAAGCTGAGCGAACACAACAAGCATCTTTCCAGGAGTGTGGATAGTCCAGACCTCCACAATGGAAGTGAGAATAACAAGGATTTTAAGATGAAGACTTTCAGGACCTTGTCTAAAGGTCTTGGAAGGTTACTGAAGAGACATAGCAGCATCAACATCAGCGAACCAGATCCCGTTTACAAGGTGGCCTACCTGGGAAACGTCCTCACAGGATGGGCTAAAGGTACGTCTCAAAACATCTGTTTTTTATGATTTATCTCGCGGTGTTTCTCTGTTATTATTCTTTATTCACTTGTTGATCACGGCCGTGTTGAATCATGATTTCTCTTGGTATTTTGTTCAATTGTTGTCAATAATTGTATAACCCACCTTTGGAGTATGTCTTGGTATTATACCATTTACAATGAAAAGAAAAAGCAAGACTAAGCAGGCATTTTGCATTGTCGTCTGCGCACATTATTTCCTTGGTTTCTATTTGAACATACTCATACTGTCTTTATGTATCAATTTATATAATATTGTTTACTTGCCAGTTTTTTCTTCGGTACTGTATTTTGATCTAATGATTTTTGTTTTCCATAGTTACTTATTTATTTTTAGCACATTTTTATGTCTCCAACTATCAAAATCACCTTTTTTTAATTGAATACTCATGTATCAAATCAATATGATGAAATAATAATTATCATCCCTTAAAAAAACTCTACTTTATAATAATTGGAAGAGAGAGAGAGAGTAGTGTTAAAAATTGTAAAAGCAGAAACTGTGTTTACAAGAACTTGTAAAAACTCTTCAACGGTAAGTTCTGTTATAATGCAATTTACACATCATTTTCTGTATAGAATTTCTAGATTAATGCAACAATGTACAGTCCGCTATGTCATTTCCATCATGAGATACGGAGTTTTGAAATGGGTATCTATTTACCTGTCAAAAATGGGAAAAGACGCCATATTATTTGATCAATATTTTTCAATTGTAAAATTAAAAAAAAAACAATGTCCTCTGATAAAAATAGAGTATAATATAATGTAGAGTATAATATGATTATTTTAAATTCTCCATAACTGATGCTGATATCGGTAATGTTTTGCAATCGTATAGCGTTCTTAAAATGCTTAAAAAATCAATAAGAAAGAAGTAATTTAGTGGGGGAGACACACCAAATACTGCACTTAAATTAAAATTTCACAAAGATTAATAATTTATATTAATATATTATATAATTTATTTAAAGAACCACATAACGCCATGTTCAAAGTTATTTGATGTGACGTTTGCCGATAGGTACTGCCAACCATATGACGTCATAATATAACCAATTTTCCTATTTTTAAATAACCCAAACTAATACCCTCAGTTGAAACCAAGAACCTGTTTCACAGGATAATAAGCCATTTGATAGGTTCGTGGTTTGGGTTTTAAAGAAAAAAAAAATAATCACTTTGTCATTACCACTTTATTAATATATACATATCAACATGTTTCGAAAGCGATGCTTTCCTCATCAGGAATATACAGAATATATTTGTATTCTGTGTATTCCTGATGAGGAAACCATCGCTTTCGAAACATATTGATATGTATATATTAATAAAGTGGTGATTACAAAGTAATTTTTAATTCATTTATCAATAATGACGCTACAAACTGAATACCAATCTTTTGAAGAAATTATAAAAAATAACATTATTTGTTGTCTCTCCCAACTGAAATAGCTGTTTCGTATTATAATTAAGTAAAATAATGATGTTTTTAAATATAAACGTTAAACGATTGTAAAAGATTACCATTTCGCGGGATTAGAACGAAAATAATGTCAAAACAATATCATTGCTGCCGTTTAAACTCTTAAATGGTCCTTTGTTCAACTTGTTTCAAATGGACTCTGTTTTTAGTCGAAAAACTATCCGGTGTCTAGTGTTTTTTTGTTGTTAGAATATTGTCCCAATCGTCGACGTATTAGTTTTTTTTGTATCCAAACCATCTCCATTAGGACCGGTTTTCTCTCGATACTATGTCCATTTTTTAGTCAGAGAAAAAGAATTATAATAATGGATAGATTATTGTATTCATAGACACCTACACATATGATATTTTGATTGGGCTATTATTGAATTGTGATCATGATAAAGTCGGATCAGCCATCATAAAGGTACGATTTTTTCAAATACGTTCGAATCTTTGGCCCCCATTATTTGATGATTTTTCGTCATAATTCGTCGCCCACAATACAAACAGACGTATCTCATATTTAGCAAATTTCCAGAAGAGACAAAAAATGGCTTTTTTTTCGGATTCTAATACATTTTATTACATGATTCGCTAATGGGATAAAAAGCCGTAATTAATACACCATTAGCGAAACATGTAATAAAATGTACAATAATCCAGCAAAAATAAAACTGGTTTTTGGTTCTCCTGGAAAGTTGCTAAATATGAGATACGTCTGTTTGTGTCGTGGGCGTGTTGTAGGCAACGACTTAATTCCAGTATTTTAAGAATCCGACAAAAAAACATGTAGAGCAAATGAACGAAGAAAGGAATGTAAGGAGAATATATGATGCGAATATGGATTGGAAGAAGAAGCCCGGGACGCCCGAGGAAGACATGGCACGATCAAGCGAATGAAATACTTGAGTCGGAATAACGGAAGAGAATGCCCAACGTGCCCTTTCTTAATCTTACTCATTACGCTTGCATTCTTTACGAATCTCAACATTTTTCACACGATCATAAATGGTTTTATCATACATTCGCCTCGGAGATCACATTTCTACAGCATTCAGTCTGTATGTATAAGATGATGTATGAAAGACAAATGATTTATAAAATCAAATCAAAACCTGACTCACAGAAATCAAATACGAGGAGTTATTCAGCATATTGAAAAGAACTTCGGAGGAGCTTAAAAACAATCAGTTTTTTAAATAAAACTTAGTCCGCCTCAGCAAAGGAACCCCTGTTGAGTAGGACTAAGAAAAACATTACAAATGGTCTTGTTAGCTTTGTAAAATTTTATTAACTAAGTGAAAAAAATATGCGTAAAAACTAAATAGAATTATAAACAAGATCACCAAACGCTGATTCTAAATATATATGTAACTTTTAATGTATGTAGTTATAAGTAGAATTTATAAATCGTTATTAAAAAGCGAATAAAAAATCATCTCAACAAAAAACCTTGTTATGTTGGTACCATTGCATTTGGAACATCTGACGTCACTTGCGCATTATTTTTTTGGAATAGTATGGACACTTCTATTTTTCGATATTGTTTTGTATTTTTTAAATGTATTTTCTTAGTTTTGGCGAAATTCTAACTTAAGAAGTATACGAGTATGTCACGATCGAGTTGTTTGGCGGTCCGACCTCTCTGCCTGCCCCCGAGGTAAAACGGCTTGGTGGTTTAGTTAGTTAGTTTGTTAGTTAGTCAGCTGAAACTGCAACTTTCAGACATTGTGTATCACGTAATAATAATATATTCGTATATGTAATAAATGAAGGGGAGATAAGGATCTATGTAATTTTATCATCCATATTCTACGAAATTTAATATAACATGGGCTAGGTCTGAATTGACTGATAAAATGATTATATTTGACATAATGTCAACTAGCTCACCCGTTATATGCCGGACGACTTTTAAAAATTCATTACAAAATTAACAAACAGGATTTCAACATTTTTTTACACTTTTTTTGTTTTTGCACAATATTGTGACAAAAAATCTTATAAATTCCCATCTTATAAAGATCACTAGAATTGGTAGAATGGCAAAAAATTGTGTGTTTTTTTTGCTGCAGTCGATACAAGTTCCACTTAAAGATAGACAGAATAAATATCAACGATATTAGACATGGAATAAATTAAATTATTAATTCAATTTTTATTGAGATTTAAAAACCTCATTGTAATATTTAATCATTGAAGAAAATAGTATTAACCTAAATGAAACCGAAAAAAAACAACAAAAAATAAAAAGATTTCAGTAAGGAATTATTATTATTCCGGAAAGGCAGAGGTCCTGGGTTCTTGTTCCAGATTCGACATCCTTTTCTGTTATTACGAATTATGATATGAAAAAAAATATTGCCCTGGTGAAAGGCCGTCGTTCAGAATCGAAATGTTACTTAACATGACTTTAAGCCGTATTTTGTGATCAGATTTGTATAGCAAGGTATATTCCAACCTTCCTCTTCCTCATCTCTATCCCTTCTCTAATCTTCTAGCTTCATAAAACACTTCAATTGGGGATGCCATAGTCCCACTGGCGTGGGAATAAGTTGAGACTCTAGTACGATATTCACATGAATAAGTATTCGGTCTTCCTGGGGCATCCCTGAGTTTTTTTTTCATCCACTTGCACGTCGTGAGTTTACCTGTCTCCATCCACTCGGTCTACGATGTCTAAGCTATCAATGCGTCCCTTTCTTCTTGTTCTTTACATCTTAGGTTGGTATTGCATTATTTTCGGATCTCCTAATCGAAATATAGTCGTTCATGATTTCACCACAACCACGCCTTAGGGATCTCATTTTTACAGTATTCAGTTTACTTCCATCCTTTCTTCAGTTCCATGGTATATTATTGCTCCAAGGTTCCATGCCTCACCCCTATTCACAAGGGTTGGTATCAAAACACCATTATCAAAGTTCTTGTAATTTAAAGAAATTTCTGTTTTTCTTATTGATCAAAATGATGGACTCAATTTCATACCGCTATATTTTCAGAATTATACGTTATATATGGTCTGCATATCAATTGAAAGAGGAGGTCCGAAAGTTTCGAATCCCACCGCTAGATCGCCCATAGTTGCGTAAACGACCGCTAGAGCTCTCGCGCCGCCAAACAGCCATTTCGCGTCAGTTGTGAATAAAATGGTTACTATGCACCACAAGGTTTTCTGTATTCGTGAGTTCTTTAAAACTGAGTAGGCAATTGTAATGAAGCGTACCTCTCGTCTCCATTTAAAGAGCATTTGTCGTTGGTATCATCAATTTAAGTCAAGTGGATGTCCCTGTAAAGGAAAAAGGCCGGACTCACCGCGTTTATCAGAGGAGAACGTGCTAAATTGAGTCCATCATTTTTAATAACTTTGTATTTTGATATATCTCACAGATTTTGACTTGGCGCAGTTGAATTCTTGGCCATCGATATTTCCAATGCCCATCATTCGATACTTATCAGATTGGTACTTATTTCCTGCTGTATTGTCGAGAATTTTTCATACCGGATGGTACCAAAATAAACCTATACAAATTGCGTAAACAAAGTTATGGCATTGCGTAGGAAATTTTTATGTAACTCAACTGCATTTTTCATCAGACAATATTGTTATGTACGCTGGTACGTGGGCATCGGGCACAATACACAACTGGATAATGATTATACGATAGAACTATATTTGTTTTTGTCTACTGCAAATCGAAATTAAGTGGAATGTTGAGTTGTGCAAAAAATATTATAAAACGCGTAACAACAACGGCGTAATAAGCGAGTGTTGCAATACTAGAAATATAATAAGTGTATTTAGTTTAGGAGGATATTTCCTCTTATATAATAATACTAACTGATGTATACCCGGCTTCTTCTGAATTCTTGCTTGTCATTAGGTTGCCATAATTGATTTGACAGCGAAAGTAACTATCTCCAAATAAAGAAATATTCATTTGAATATTTTGTTTCATTCCAAACGTTTATTTTTTCAAAATATATCTAAATAGTAAAATTCTTAAGGAGGTACTTACTCGTGTTTTCCATTTTAAAAATATTCTACCCAAAAAAACTTTCTTCTTTTGAATATGCAATCTGTGGCTAACCAGAGTGTTATATCAATGGGCTAACCCAAATAAAACATGGCGGGTTCAGTGTTTTTCATACTAATTTTAAAACGTCATAGCAACAGTTTTACATATTGGATTTCATTCAAACTACTTTGTAAACCTTCCCGGCACTAATACCAAAAAACTGTGCTATTTTCAGCGAAACCGGTCCAGTGATTTTCGAGAACATCGAGGACAAACAAACTTACATTGATTTTTATATATATAGATACTCGTATGCAATCTAACCAGAGAATATTTTATATTTTTAATCATAACTAATTAAACACCACGCCGGTTCGCTGCAGGGGTAGTGAGAGAGGAAGGACCACGAAAAAACTCGATCTTCGTATACACTTCTCGCTTCATTCACATACAACGCCTCATACATTCTCTTCTGTTATTGCAACTTCTGACATGACCCGACTAAAGTATTTAATTCACTTGATCGTGCCATGTCTTCCTCGGACATCCCTTTCTTAATTCTTACTCATTACGCCTTGCATTCTTCACGAATCTCAACATTTTTAACACGATCATACATGGTCTTCCTCTGCCAGTTCCACGCCTCACTGCCATACATCAGGGTTGATATCAGCACTCCGCTGTGGACTGCTAGCTTCGCTAATCATTGAAGATAATATTAACAAATCTCGAAAGAAATGCATAACAGCAAAAGACACAGAAAATAAAAAGGTAAAGATCGCATCTGGGAATCGAACTCGAGACCTCTGTCTCACCGGGACTATCATGCTAAGCACTGAGCTACTAAGACCTGATTATATTCCGTCTTTTTTATCGATGTCTTACCCCAATTTGAAAATTATCAATATGATCTTGAATTAATTATTATATTTTTAACTGCTGTCTTTTTGTATGATTGGAAGGCTCTACCCGATCTTGAATTCTATTGTGAAAATGTCATTCGTAATACTCACGGTCTTATCGCCCATGCAACTTACGGCCGTTCTTACCAACTTTTCGAATGATTAATCTGAGGCACCGATCATCCATGTGATTTGTTGAGCATTCGCTCCGTTTGCCTGTTTTCAAGCATTTTTTATCCTAAATTGTCAATGGAGGTGCCCGCCCACTATAAAATAATGTCCGCCCACTTTCATACGCGATAAAATAGTAGCCGCCCACTTTTAAGATAATAAAGTGTCATCAAAAACTTTCAATGTAAAATAACATAGATGGATTAATATTGTATTTATTATGAATACTCGTACATCATTTGTTTTAAAAACTAATCAATAAACCAACATTTTATACTTCACAAACGAGTGTGTTAAAAATATGATGAAAATAAAGTGTTAGATTTACTTTTGATAATGCCGCAAAGCAAATTTTTTGTTTCGTAAATTTGACGTTTCTCGATGAATGAAAAAAATAAGACAAAGCGAAGCTTATAATAAGTGAAATAAGTTGGGTTCTCTTCAGTTTATTTAAAACATACAAAAAGCATGATTTGACGTTCGAAAACGGAAATAAATCTTTGTCATTCAATATTTGAATCGCGTAAAATAGATCGTAAACCAATAATGACGTTTGACATTTTATTGACGTTTCTTCACCCTGTTGACACTTTTTATAACTAGTCATCTGCTGAGGGGAACTTAATCCACAAAAATCGATATCCTAAATTGATTGTAAATTTGATCGAGAATTTCGTTGGGAAGAGCGAATTTCTGCAATTTGAAAAGTGTTGAAGCAAAATTTCGGCTCAACAGTAGCTCAGTAGGTTGGGAAGAACGGCCGTTAGAGATGTCTATTCTACTACAACACCGGTTTAAAAAAAATATAATACTCGTTTTGTATCTGAGTTCAAAGCAGCTACAGAGATAAATCATGTAGTAATTATGACAGTTTAATGATTATAATCTATTTCTTATAGCTATTTTATGCATTTCTTTCAAAGTCCCGACCTTTCCAACTCCCAGTTCAACAGAATCTTGGCAACTGAACACCGCTAATTATTCACATTCCGAGAATGCGGTTTACCCAGTAGTATCTTCTTTGTAAATCGTTTAATTAGTTCTTGCAACAAATCTAATTGCCTTTTCCTCGTCTCGACGAGTCTCGGGTCAAGTGGGGACCCCGCCATTGCACGGTCGGTCGTGCGGGGTCAAAGTTCCCTTTGCTTACTCTCCTCCAATCTGACGTATTCAGAACTAAGTACCAGGCAATTAGAAGCGTGTAGGATGACCCTGTTTCGCAAAGCGTCACAAGGAGATGAGGTTCTTGATTATTTGATTACCTAATAGCTGTTTTATAAGCCGTTTCGACCATGGATAATAGAAACGATCAGAAACCATAAACATCGTATAAACATTCTTATGAAATAACGATAACATAAATTTCAAGAAAATTAATAATTAACTCAACAAGATTCATTCGTTCATAGAACATACAAAATAATGATCTTTGGTAAAAATGACACATTTACATATTATATAGCTTGTGTTTTCCGCAAACTAGACTAACTAAGATGTCATTTATAGACAATGGCAACACTTACCCCTTAACGTAATCACTCCCTGCAAGGCCCCCGAGACTAGTGCAATCGGTGCATTCGTTAGAGAGATACATCATAAAATTTATTTATTTATTAATTTATTAACGCCCCGATGGGCGTTTTACATATTTTTGAACATTTAAATGATTTTTTGTACAGAAAGAAAAAAAGGCTTTAAGTTAACAAACAAAAAAAATAACATGATACATAGTTGGTATTTAAGTGTAACATATTTATGATATATATGTATGTATAATAAGGTATAAGTGTATGACACAGAGAAGTTATAAAGGGAAAGGTTTGTAATTTATAGATAATACTTTTTTTTAAAAATAAAATTAGTACTAAGTTGATCAACATGATACATAATATACAAGTGCATAATATAATATAAATGCACACAGTGTTAGTCGAAACGACTAAGAGTATTCGTGTAGGGTTAAATCTTTGATCGAATCATTTATTGCGCGAATTTACGTGAATTTGCCCGTTAACCATGCTTAGAGGTACCGATATATTTTTTAATTTTACCCAAACGACCGAGAGTTTACGTATAAAATTACATGCTTTAATACAAACGTTTTGAAAACGTTTCGGGAAGTGAGATTAGTGTTTACGATAAGTTGGACTTTACCGGATTAAAATTCTGGCTTAAAAAAGTTTTTAATGCTTTTAAGCTCCGGGAACGAATTCGGATTGTACGCAGGCTTTGTATTTTTGTTTTGTTTTATTAATATATTAATTTTTATTGGATAAATCTGGAACGTTTAAGATGGAAGGAGAATTGAATGAAAACACTTAAGTGTTTTTTTTTTCAACAAACTGTTAGAATCGATTTAAACTGTTGTTTTATCTTTTAAATTCAATAATTCCGTATAGTATGATGATTATGTTGTAATTAGGATACTGTACGATGACGTCAATGGGGAACTGACATTATGCAAATTAGTTAATATTTTTGTAGCAGATTAAAGTAGCTTAAATTTTTAGAAAAAAACACTTGTTTTTTGTTCATTTTAAACATGCATATTGATAAGTGGTCCTTGGTTCGACATAATATTGGTAATGGATTATTTCTGAGCAAAGATTTGGTCTCGGCGGAGGAACTTAATCAGAGGTCAGAATATTAGAAATGTTTATTTTTTAATTTGTATTCTAACGTTTGGACAAAGGTAACAGGTACGTCAGCATTACGCGTTTCTTGTTCTTGTAGTGTGGTGTAATGGATGAATCAAATATTATTATTAACTTTTTTGACGTTTCGTTAAATATAGATATATATATATTTAAATTAAGGAGAAAACACAGATATAGACACTAATTAATAAAGCTATATACGTTCATTCAATGAAGAATTCGCAAATATTCAAAATATTTATCACAAATAACACGAGTAGCAGATGAATAAACCTTTATGAATATTTTTGGACAAATTTAAAGTAAATAAATAATTTTTATTAATTATTGTGTTCCACAGAAAAAAAATTGAAAATTAGACAACGTCTAAACGAAGTAGCAGCAGGTGTGTAATTTTTTAGAAGAATTTAAAGGGAAAAAAATTATAAATAATGTGACTGTTTGTTGAAGTTTGTTATATTTTAATATGAAAGCAGCTTTAAATGCTCAGCTTTTAATTTCTGACACTATTCTCCGAACTGATCCCATAGGAATGACAGTTGATTTGGCAACTGCTGGTGTAGCAACTGTACTTATTTTTTTCCGTTTTAAAGTATCTATGCATATTACATAAACTTCCTTATTTGTCTGATCAATGGTTTACCGCAATAAGATTTTAGTTTTTAGTAAAAAATAATATAATAATAATAAGTTTTTAAATTGTGTGCCTTAGAAACTTTAGAAAAAAAAATTGTTAACAAAATAATAGCACCCTGTATGTCACCTTTGCTAACCATGTTTCCTTGTTTTGACTCTTCCCACCCTCTACCCTCCAAATCACCTTCCAATATCCCCTCCTAGCAATACCTAATTACTTATGTACTTTTATATTTTAAGTTAGTTTTAAGAACCCTATTGAATGAGATAAAGTGTAGAAATTAATAGCAAACTATTAATATTAAGTAACAAATGTACATTGCGAATTAAAAATCTACAGATTTTTTTTCAGTCTAAATAAGTCAGATCAAATGTGATTCATTCATTCGTTTCATCTTAGGGTGTGTACTGTGTACCAATTGACCATATGGTCACGGCTCACTGCAGCAATTATTACGAGCGTATGACGAGTTCTGCGCTGCATGCACAAATAAGACTACATCTCTAAGCTGGTCCATTGGTTTCTCGCCTCTTCTGGTGGGCGAATCCAGCGAATGGATGATTCAACACCTTCCCAGGAGGCTGTGAACTCTGGTTGATTTAACCTTCCTAATACCGAGTTCGTAAACTTCCGTCCGTTCCCAAGATTATACCCCAGTGTTACCGTCTCCATATTCAAGTCATTAATACTGTAATATAATATATGTATTGAAAGTATTGAAAATGTGTTTATGAATTAACTAAATGATATTATATGGATTTAAACCACAATTCAGAATAAACATACATAGTTTAAATTGTATTTTATAAAAAAGGAAGAATTATTTTTGGATTTCGAATAACCTGACAATATTTTAAAAACTTCTGCTACCATCAATGTAAGTGGAAATTTTTGGTTGTGCAATGTTGGAGAACTCGGCTAGCACAACTGCCATGTTGTTAAGTTTGTCAGTTTATCACAATTTGATAGAAAGCTGAAACGGGCCTATAATCGGGGTTTAAGGGTGACTTTTCAAATATCATAAAAACAAAATGTCGCTAATTTGTCATCTGATAAAATTGTTTTTTTGTTTAATTCGTAGAACTCGATTGATTTATTTAAAAAAAAAAACAGTTTGAATCAAATTTAATAATGTTTATTATTAAGTTCTGTAAGTATTTTAGTTTTTTTTTTTATTATTGCCACAGCTGTTTCGCCGTTCCCGTCATTTTCAAATACGTTAAGACGACTTATTTATATGATTCTTTTTATCCCTACCCAATTTCAATTTTGATGGTGCCTAAAATGATTTATTACCGGTGAAACCGATTTACTGAGAAAATAATTGTGATAATAGAGTTTATTTTCTGTGAGGTACTTTAAAATCAGTTTTCCCCGCATTAAATGGCATTTTTTTCTTAATTGTTTTATAATGACGCGACTGCTATTCACTTATTTAAATATGTTATATTGTTTAGATCTTGTGAAGATTGTTATATTTGTATTTCTGAAACGCCCCAACCTAAGTAACAGATTGACATCTTGGATACGGAAAGATTAATTTTACTGTTAATTTCTGGCCAATGACTAACTAACTAACTAACCATCCCGCCGTTTCCCCGCAGGGGTAGGTAGAGAGGACGGACCGCCAAACAACTCGATCTTGGCATACACTTCTTGCTTCATTCACATTCATCGTCTCATACATTCTTTTCTATTATTCCGACTTCCGACATGGCCCGACTCAAGTATTCGATTCACTTGATCGTGCCATGTCTTCATCGGGCGTCCCCGGCTTCTTCTTCCATCCACATTCACGTCATACATTCTTCTTACACTCCTTTCTTCGTTCATTCGCTCCACATGCCCAAACCATATAAGCGTCCCTTTCTTAATCTTACTCATTACGCTTACATCAGCCTTGCATTCTTTACGAATTTTAATATTTTTTACACGATCATACATGGTTTTACCACACATTCCTCTCAGAGATCCCATTTCTACGGCATTCAGTTTACTTTCATCCTTCCTCTGCCAATTCCGTGCTTCACTGCTATACATCGGGATTGGTATCTGGCCGTGAGAACTGAGTATAAAGTACAGGAATATTATACAAATTTAAAAATAACTTGTTGTTTTCGCGGTTTGTACGGCTAATTAGCACAATTAGGTAGAAGGATAAAATAATTAAAGGGTTTTTTGTTGAATATTTTCATTGTTTATTTTGTTTTTCATAAATTTATGATCGATAAAAGAAGAATTATTTGTTAATACATGTTGCGTTCATACAGTAAAGTCCAAAGGTAAATCACTGAATGAGAACTATTGTGTAAAAAATGTTGATTTATATCATTTTTGCACGGTCCGTGTTGGTGTTGACACCCGTCCAAAATAAAAAGTATGTAATTATTCTGGCCTTTGATTCCTAAGCACCTAATAAACAGCGCTTTCTAGCAATATAATTTTGTTTTATTTCTCAGAAAAAAACAGTTAACTTGTCAATTCTTTTTCTGATTTGTATGACGAAGGAGAGTTGGTGGAGGTCATAGGGGGATGCTGAGGTTATTTAGCCAGTTGACGGCATCTGGAGTCACTTGGTTCAGCACAGATGTGTCAGAGGGAAACTGATCAAAGGGACATTCTTTTAGATATGTCCACATTTATAAAGTTCAGAATCCTTTAGGTCCCATTTATGCATCATATATCTACGCACAATGGCTGTGACTGCATCGGATGCGGTTTAATGAGGTCCACCTCCTCCGAGGGAAAGAGAACCCTGGGAATTTAATAGTAGTATTTACAACAAGGTGCTTGTTTTTCACATCCGAGGTCTGCCACTGAGTTCGCCACGACTCTTCAGAGGAGTATCGTGGTAGAAGCAGTCTTTCGCCTTCAGTCCATAAAGGTTTCCTGGACGTCAGACGGCTAGCAAGGTCATCTTGAATATTTCAATTAAAAAAATATATACAACATTACCACAAAATGCTTAGGTAAACCGACAGAAATGCAGAATTTTCCCTCTGATGAAATTCTTTTTTAATCCTTTTTTTTGTCACTTCGCCGGAATTTGAACCTGCCATCTATAATTTAAAAGCTAAAACTTTTGACACTCTGCCATTGAGTCCATAATAGAGCATTAGTAGTTGTTTTCGTGAAATAATGATTTAATTTTATTATCTATCTTTGAGGAAAAACTACCTTTAATAATGTGACAATAAATATTTAAGTTTTTTATAACATTTTGCTAACAAAAACATTAAAACATTATATAGCTATCTGTTGATAGGTAAAAAACAAAGAATATTTTACTCTCGGAAAATGGCGTCTCTAATAACAAATTATAATGAAATTTAGCAAGTTGTCACTCTATGAAATGTGGTTATTGGTTATGTTACGGTATTGGGATGAATGAACAAAATGCATAATGACTAGGTTATATAATGAAGATAATAAACTGTCGGAAATTTATTAGAAGAGAAGTTAACTTCGATTTCTCGGGTAATTTGATGACTTGTGGTTTTTTACATTACATTTTAAAATTATTTTTGTAGACGTGAAGACTAGACCAGTGATTCCCAACGTGGTCAATATTGTTGTAGTAGCTTGGTGTTGACATAGTAATGACATTTGTTAGTTCCAAAATAAATTAAAATATCTTCAATTAAAAGACAAGCTATAGATAATGTAATGTTTTTTGATGAGATCTACGTTTTATGCACTTAACTTCACTTATAGCAAACTTTAAGTTCTCTTTTTTTTACATATTCACCGTTATTGGATGGTTGGCAATTATTCTTTCTTGGTTCTCTGTAATTTTTTTTAATGTTATTTAAAATTTTTCGTTTCATAAAAATCCAAAAGTTTTCGTAGCAATTTTTTTTCTTTGGAATGTGACTTTCGGAACGATAACAATTAATAGCATTTATTGTTTTGTTCTTGGGTTTAGTAAAACTTTCGCCTGCGGCGGTTCCTCTATAAGCGCTAATTAAAGTTTTGAACGGGTTCCGTTTTATATGCGCTAATTAATGTTTTGAACGGGTTCCGTTTTATATGCGTACGCAATGACACGTTATTTTAGTTCAGTTTCAGTGACGATAAATCGACGTTTATTGAAAGAGCGTTATACAGTTTCATACAATACGGCATACTTAAATATACGTATAATATGTGCTACATAATTATATTATTGTATGGTTTACATTACCTACCTCACTAGGTGAAACCTGTTCTGAGGTAAGTGACTGGATATACAAAAAAAAATAATTAAGTGTGATGTTATGACAGATTAGGCATTGTTAAATAATTTTTTTTTTTGAAACTCACGATATTAAACCATAAAATCTATGAAAGCTTTGACTGCCCAACTGGGAACAAATACCGTTTTGGTCATATTAAGTGCCATTATACAAAACAGAATGGAAAAAGCTAGTATTGACACAGTACGGCAATACGATACATTTAGAAAAAAGTGTAATTATCAAGTATGAAGAATAATATAGAAAAAAACCTGTTAATTATATTTCGTTCAGCAAGTACAAAATGCAACTTTATTAAATTGTTTACGACCACTTGTTTGTCCCTTTTCCATTCCTTGGTTAGGGCTTTCAATCCAGTTAAGATCCCCTCCCAAAGAGCACAAACAATGCGACACAAAGTACATTTATAAGGAAGTGTATTAAAATAGCTATGCTAGAATATTCAAGCACTAATTGAAAGGAAATTTCGAATATATTATGAGAGGTTAAGAGAGGTGACAAGATTAAATAAAGTCAAATAAATATTTATATACGAAAAGGTTGGGAACCTCTGGGAAGACGAAAAGAGGGAATCTATTATGTACGTTATTTAGATATTTTTACATTTCTAAAGTCATAATTCTTATGTAATTTGAACTACAAAAAGCATACGAGTATATCTGTTTTCTGAAGCAGCAATAACTCTAGAACGTTCAGTTCTGGCGTTATGAAATTTGCACAGACTGGAATTTTTTTTCTGACTGGAATTTTAGTATCAAAACTACTGTTTCAGCTGACAACACCGTTTACATGATGAGTTATTGAGCTTTAAAAACACCTTAAAAAGTAAATGTATTTGAAATTCTCAAAATAAAATAAATATGTATTTTGGCGGTGTTTTTTTTTTTTTTTGCATAAATCAAAACGGGTTGCATTCAACGAATTTCGAAATGCGATTTTCAACCTTATGCCATCTGCATAAGGAGTTTGCACGTTTCGCGTTAGTTAAAGCCCAGCTTCGGCGATGATGGACGTCTTTGATTTTTTGAAAAATGTCCAAATGAACAAAACACTGTCGTTATAATGTATAAAAACATATGTATATAATATGTAAATAATAATATATAGAGACCTGTTGACAAGCCATGCCGATTGGCTTAACAGGACCTTATCTGCATCTTGCTTAATTTTTTTACAATAAAAAAAAAATTGTCTGGACTATTATGTTATTGAAACTACATTAACGGAGGACTGAACGCGGTTGGCGCTAACTAAAAAGTTGTCCAAAGAAGCGAAGCTAGCAGTCCACAATGGAGTGCTGATACCAAACCTGATGTATGGCAGTGAGGCATGGAACTGGCAGAGGAAGGATGATAGTAGTAAACTGAATGCAGTGGAAATGAAATCTCTGAGGCGAATGTGTATTAAAACCGTGCGAATTAACGAAGAAAGGAGTATAATTTTCATGGCACGATCAAGTGAATCAAATACAGAAGAGAATGCATGAGACGATGTATGAATGTGAATGAAGCAAGAAGTGTATGCCAAGAACGAGTTATTAGGCGGCCCGTCCTTTCTGTCTACTCCTGTGGAGAAACGGCGTGATGGTTAGTTAGTTATTAGGTTACTCCAAAAACCATGTAAAGTGTCTAAATCCCGCGTCAGATTATTAATTTATAATATTTTGAACCTTGTAACAGTCGTAAATTAAGCTGGGTGTATTATATTATAAAGGTTAGTACCTAATACGTATTATATTCATAAAGAACCACTTAAGGTTTTTGTTTATTCAAATACGTTGTAACATAAAAATCGAGTAATAAAAAACAGCCTCCAATTAAATCCTGAAAATATTTTTCATATTTAAATAAATTATTATTATTTCTTCAATAAATGTAAAAATAGTTTGTGATGTCATTATCAATAAAATTAATAAGAAATATTTTGCGTAAACCACCGTTTAATATATTAAAAAAGGTATGGTGTTTAAGTAATAATTATTATTTTGATTTGCCAATCATGTTCTCGAAACAAATCGTTCTTTCGACATAAATAAAGGTTTAAATTTTTTACATACGAATACAACTGGTTTACAATTAGATAAATTTGAGATTTTAGAGTTAAGAAAAAGTGTTAAAAGTCATTTAAATATCATTAAAGTTAAAATAAACTAAAAATAATTGCTGTCTCTTAAATTTATTTTCTCATGGATACTTGTATTTTTAATAAATTATTAATGAAAATTATGATTTTAATGCCGGGTTATTTTCATGATTTTATTTAAATTAAAAATCAAAATGTTTTCGTTTTTACATTTCAAAGATAATTTTTAGATAATTTGATTAATTTGTGTAATTTCACAATTTATTAATTAAATATAATACATAACATATTGCTGCACGTTCCAGAGTAGTAGATAATTTTAGTATCGCCTTGGTGAAAGATCACCATTCAGAATTGAAACGTGGCTTTAAATTGCTTTAGCCGTGTTTGGTTACCAAATCTGAATAGCCAGGTACTTCTTCCCCTAACCCATCTCCTTCCCCTCCCCACCACCTTCAGCCTCACGACATACTCAATTGGGGATGCCATAGTCTCATTGGCTCCAGATGGTTGGGAGCAGCTAACTACCACTCTGCGGTGAAGCAGCGAAAACTCTTCAACAGCGACCTCTGGCGTCATGAAATTCGCACAGCAACATATGGACTATTATTGCGTACATGCTCAATAATTATTAATTAGATACGTGTTCAGAGTATAAGTATTAGTGAATGTGCTGTGTGTTGTTGCAGATTATTTTGAATGGTACTTAAACGATGTTATTGCTGAATTTGTTCGTGAGACAAATTAAATATTTAGTCGTATTTCGTGAAGGCTATCTATTGTATCTGTGTATCTACTGTGATGTGTTTGGCACCTGTGTCTCTATTGTAATTTGAATCTTATTAAAAAAATATGTACAATATAATAAATAAATTTTTCCACCAGGAAATTGTAGACCATAGGCTCTCAAACTTTTTTCCCCCGTGGAACCCTTTGCGGTTATTTTAATTTTCCGTAGACTCCCCCCAGCTTCTCTCTCCAAATTTTTGATACAATACTGAACAAGTGATATTTATTCAAAGCGCGATGCATTGCTGCTGGTATGAAAATTTGTAAAATTTTGCACATGTATTTGCCTGAGTGGACGCGATTCGCTTTAAGTGCGCAGCAAGCTTGTCGAGGGAGGGAGTAGGGAATCGACATAAACCTCATGCGTAATACCGACAGGGCACTGCGCCATACATTTCAATAGGCATGGGCGCTAGCTCACGACTTGGGGGGGGGGGGGGACAACAATTCAGTAACTTATCGGTAAACACGCATCCAGTAAATCTATGCACTGCGTTTCGATCATTTACGCGCCATTCATCCTTTGAGTTCAAACATGAAGCGGAATTTTCGGCTAATAATGGATGTAGAGAAATATGCACGCCTTTATAACTATACATTACCGGCATATGCAGTAAAGGGGACAACGGAGAAAGCTTGGTGTGCAATAGGAGGACTTCTTATATATGGAATAACGTGCTGGGCCAGTTCATGGAATGTTTTTTTTTTGACATTCGGCAAATTTGCCGGAATTTAACATCATCTCCGGAAGGCGGTTCCCTAGCAGCAATAAATAACTTACGATGAATGTTACGTTCGTTGTAGGGGTGAACCTTCCCCCTTTTTGTCTTATCCGACGGAATAAATAGCATACCAGAGCCTCGTCTTCACTTGACTCACTTGACATTTTTCGATTTTGGCTTTGATAGATCCGATAACATTAAGAGGTAAATATGATAACAGAAATCTGCAATACCGACAATTTACTGACGGCTGCAAATCACTGCACACCAGTCCAGTACGGACCACTTTGGGAACCTATGTTCAAACCAACGCAAAATTATATAATATTTTTTCATCATGATTTACCAAAAGGCTAATTGTATTTCCAGTTTAAAAATCAATAATTTATAATTCATAAGTTCAATAACTAATATCTACCAGTAAATAATTGGAAATAATTGTGCAATATGTATTTTATTTCGACTTGTTGTAAGGTCATTTGTATGTAATAACAGTGAAGTTATGTCCGGATCAAATAGGCGTGTTAAATTATTAAACAAGAAATGATTACTAGTAAAATTACAAACTGACCGATATACGTTTTACGTATTTATTTCAATTTAGAATGGTGATTTCAAGAAATTACTAATTTGAGTCAAGAATTTTAGAGTGTTCGGTATTTTACCGTAACGAGTTTAGTGTTTTTAGTATTGTTGATAATTATAAAATTATGTTTTGGTTTTGAATAACCACAAACATAATACAAGTTAGTAAATACTAAATAAACACCTTATCTAAATATATTTACCAACTTTCACTGATAAATAATGGAAGGTTTTCATACTTTCTATGGACTGTAATTGTGACGACATTTTAAAAATAAAATAAATAATAATTTCATTGAAAATAATATTAACAACTTTCAAAATGAAACACGAAACCGAAAAGACAAAAAAGATAACGCTAATAACTGGAACTCGAACCCAGGTTTTTCCAGGACCCAGCTACCCTAATCTGTTCCGTCTTTTTTATCGGTATCGTACTTCGATATCTAAGAACTGTTAATATCATCTCCAATTAATTCCCATAATTTTTTGGCTGCTAACTTTTCATCATGACGACAAAATTCTACCCGAATTTATTTGTAACCTTTAGATAGTGTCTCGGATATACCTATCTGAATTTTATTTATATGGGGCATCTGCTGAATTTTTCTAAAAGTCTAGGAGTAATATTCAATTTTTTGATGAAGGACCGTCCAGACCACTGACGTCAGAATGAAAAGACTTGCCTTAACGTACCATTTAAAAAAAAAGGTTACGTTATATATACCCACGTTGGCACCAGCCTAGTTCACTGCCCTCCACGTTTGATACGCGTGATTTTGACTGCGTTAATCAAATTATAAAATATTAAAAGAGTCAAACTGAATACTCTAACAAAATATTTGGTTCTTGCAAAAAAGGCGAACCTTCTATCTTAAATTGGCGGCACGCCTAGCTCGCCCTCCGCTACCCTTATTTTGGTTTCTTCCCCCTTTAACTGCTAGGGCATCTCTATGTAGTATATTTTCTAATTTTTGTAAATAGTAACATCTTGTATCACACATAGACACGTCCCATTGCTGTGTATATTATCACTGCCAACAAGGGCAACAATAATTACTACAATAATTCACGAAAACGGCGCTATAGATATAATCCATTAACTATTATTATTATTTACTTTGTCTCTTAAAATGCATTGACTAAACGATTCAGTTGTCACTTATCACCGTGATTGCTACTGGCTGCGTGTGACATAGCCATAAGAGCGACCAATCTACTCTAGAAATAGCCCCTGGCAGATAAAGTCCTCCTTAAGTCACCTAGTTAAAACTTCATTGTCGGATGAGAATTGCAATTTATCTAAGTGCATTGTCCAATCGGAGCGGCGAGTAGCCATATACGAGTATGTTAGATGGTAGCTCATACGTAGAGATTGCAATACGAATATTCCGGATTTCTAAGAATACGGATATTCTGACGGTTCAGATTGGAAGCAATGTTGAAACTTTATGTATGCTCGATATTATTATTATTATTTACTTACTTATTACTATTTAATTATAATTTTTTTTTAGACACATATTTTTATTTACTTATTATTATTCACCTATTTTTATTATTATGTACTTATTACTATTTATGTAATTTTATTTATTTATTACTATTTACATAATTTTATATACTTATTATTATTTACCTATTTTTATTATTATGTTCTTATTATTATTTACTTAATATTTACTTAATTTTTAATGTGTGTTCTTTTATGCTTATTACTATTTACTGATTATTGTTTAATTATTATTATTATTTAATTATTATCATCTAATTGTTATTATTTATTTATTAATATTTACTATTTTTCATTCATGTATTATTATTTACTTATTACAATTTACTGATTATTATTAAATTATAAAGCCGCTCATCTCAACACAGGATAGTCCTAGTGGGATGAGTGGCTAATGTTTTTGTTTTCATGATTAAATTTAAGAATAAATAAATAAATGAAATTCAAAATTAGAAACCAGATTTTCATATTAGAAATCCGGGTGATCCGTAAGAGAAAATTAAAAAAAAAAACATTTTTGAAATTCAAATATTCTATCAAATGAATGGGTCAAACAGGTTAACAAGCATGCAATACTTAATATAGACATGTAGACATTTGTAATTCAAGGGTAGAAAGCTAATTTACCAACTAACCATCACGTCGTTTCTCCGCAGGGGTAGGCAGAGAGAACGGACCGCCAAACAACTCAATCTTGGCATACACGTCTTGCTTCTTTCACATTTATACATCGTCTCATTCATTTTCTGACTTCTGACATGACCCGACTCAAGTATTTGATTCACTTGATCGTGCTATGTCTTCCTAATGCATCCCCGGCTTCTCTCATTCATATTCGTGTCATATATTCTCCTTACACTCCTTTCTTCGTTCATTCGCTCTACATGTCCAAATCATCCAAGCGTTTCTTTCTTAATCTTACTTATTATGCTTTATTTGTGAATCTCAACATTATTCACACGATAATAGATAGTATTACCACACATTTGCCTCAGAGATCTCAATTCTGCAGCATTCAGTCTAGTCAATTACTGGGTGCGTCTACTGGATGCATCTACTGGGTACATAATTTTGTCCTAATGTTCAATGCATGCACGATTTAGTATATGGAAGTTTATTTTTTATTTATCTAGAAAAATATTTATGTATATAATATTATGTCTTCAGAATATAAGAAATGCGATGTGAGTGTGTTTCGTTTTCCAAAAGTCTGGCCATTCGGCCTTAAAATTTTTAAAACAAAGAAATATTTTATCATAATTTAATTTACATCAAATAGAATGGTGCGAGAAAAACGGAGAGCTGCATTTTGATCTCTTCCCAACGAAACTCTCGATCAAATTTGCAATCAATTTAGGATATTGATTTTTGCGGATTAAGTTCCGCTCAACAGATAACTAGTTACAAACAATGTCAACAGGGTGAAGTCAGTGAATTTTCAAACGTCATTATCGGTTTGCGATCTATTTATCGCGATTCAAATATTGGATCACAACGATTTATTTCCGTTTTCGAATGTCAAAACACGTTTTTTTATGTTTTAAATAAAACTGAGGAGAACTTAACTTATTATTAGCTACGTTTTGTCTTGTTTTTCACGAAACAAAAACATCAAATGTCAAATGTACGTCTATGAAAGTGGGTGGACACTATTTTATTGTTTAAGAGACAATTACGGATAAAATATGCTTG